>WNWK01007552.1:0-92910 GCA_009830355.1 Cherax destructor | reverse complement strand
AGTATCAGAAAGAATTGTAAAATACTTTTTAAGTAAATTAAACAGTTGGTGTTTGTCTTTTGCCTCTTTAGTATAACAGACAATGTGTGTGAGAGAACTGTGATTGACAGAGTTAGGATAGAGACGCTGGTCTTAGTCATGCGATGTCTCGTCACTGAAACTTTTGGTCATCTGACTGATACCTTCCACTGGCTTGCCTGTCCACCTCTTTAAAAACTTAAAATTTGTCTCTTGTGTCTGTCTACTATTTGTATCAGTTTTGTAAAGGGGAATGTGTGTAGGTGAGAGTGAAAGGGATCCTGGGAGACATGAATTCCAACATGGGTTATCTGTAATAACTATTTTAGATATTATTAAACAAAGGCAGCTTACCCATCCCTTAAGTATTAGGACGAGTTTCCCTTAAAACAATAAACTCCGCCATTACATAGTAACCAAGAGTTACTTCTACTACTACAGCTACTACCGCAGCCACCACTACTACTACAACTACTACCGCAGCCACAACTGACCATGCAGAGCACAATTTTTAATATACTTTTCGGAACAAACTTTTCATGTTACAACGTTTCGATCAGTCAGTCTTGGCACTCCTTGACAATGTGTGAAAATGTGTTCTACACGTATACTCATTCAGCAAAATATTATCATATAATGAAAGGCAAAAAATGGAATTAAACTTGATCATTTGAGGGGGACGTTGAGAACTGTGAACCCCAAACACAGCATTTGAGGGGGACGTTGAGATCTGTGAACCCCAAACACAGCATTTCCTCAGAGAGGAACTTAACTCTTCAAATGCAGCAACACCATGGAGTCCAGCCTACCTATGATATTACAACATAAGTGTTTAAATATCAATATATACGAGCAGATGTAATTACTGGGGAGGACACACAGAAATCTGCGCCCAGTAAATACACCCTCCCGGGTAGGCTAGAAACATAGTCCAGCCAGAAGAGAAGAACTCCTCTACCTAGACCACCATGGTGAGGCCAATTATTGTTTATTTTATTCATCTATTTAAATGTCATAGCTTATTATTTTTATTTGAGTTGTTCTGCATGTTCACATGTTTCTATGTATAATTTCCTTATCAATTTTGATGCCATGTAAAACAGTGTGATCCTTGTATTGTTAGTGTTACTGTTTATTACATTGTGATCTTCGTATCAACGGTGTTTATATGTAATATAACGTAATATTTATATCTCTGATGTTTCTATACCTAACAGAGTTATCTTTGTATCTCTGATGTTTCTATACCTAACAGAGTTATCTTTGTATCCTTGAAATTTCTATATTTAAAAGAGTGAAATTTGCTTTTGCTTTGTATCTCTAGTGTTATTATATATAAGCGTAATTTATATCTCTATCACTGCATATAACTCAGTGATCTTTGTATCTCTGATAGCACTAATAAAGGTTTTCTGACATTCTAGGTAAATGTTATGTTTCCATTCATTTGTTTATTCAACAAATTTCTCCTATAATAACTTTACATATTTTAAATACAGGGTTTTGTTGACAGAAATTCAAATTGTTTACCAGTTATTATGTTGAATCCACTTTTCTCTAGTGACTTTTCCAATATTGTTACATCACTTATCAAGGAGCAGCCTGAGTCTGAACCACCTGCCAGGACTCTTGGTTAAACTTTGGGACGCTGTGTACCATCTAACATCTGCGTATGTGCCTTCCTGTAGTGTGTGTGTGTGTACTCTCCTAGTTGTAGTTGCAGGGGTCGAGTCACAGCTCCTGGCCCCGCCTCTTCACTGGCCGCTACTAGGTACTCACCTATTTGTACTCACCTATTTGTGGTTGCAGGGGTCGAGTCATAGCTCCTGGCCCCGCCTCTTCACTGATTGCTACTAGGTCCTCTCTCTCCCTGCTCCATGAGCTTTATCAAACCTAGTCTTAAAACTATGTATGGTTCCTGCCTCCACTATGTCGCTTTCCAAGCTATTCCACTTCCTGACAACTCTATGACTGAAGAAATACTTCCTAACATCCCTTTGACTCATAGAGTCTTCAACTTCCAATTGTGACCCCTTGTTTCTGTGTCCCCTCTCTGGAACATCTTGTCTCTGTCCACCTTATCTATTCCTCGCAGTATTTTATATGTCGTTATCATGTCTCCCTAACCCTCCTGTCCTCTAGTGTCGTCAGGCCGATTTCCTTAACCTTTCTTCGTAGGACAATCCCTTAGCTCTGGGACTAGTCTTGTTGCAAACCTTTGCACTTTCTCTAATTTCTTGACGTGCTTGACCAGGTGTGGGTTCCAAACTGGTGCTGCATACTCCAGTATGGGCCTGACGTATATGGTATACAGAGTCTTGAATGATTCCTTGGTGAGGTATTGGAACGCTATTCTTAGGTTTGCCAGCCGCCCGTATGCTGCAGCAGTTATCTGATTGATGTGTGCCTCAGGAGATGTGCTCGGTATTATACTCACCCCAAGATCTTTTTCTTTGAGTGAGGTTTGCAGTCTTTGGCCACCTAGACTATACTCTGTCTGCGGAGTATAGGTGTGTGTGTATATGTGTGTGTGTGTGTGTTTACTCACCTATTTGTGGTTGCAAGAGTCGAGTCATAGCTCCTGGCTGTGTGTGCGTGTATGTGTGTATGTTTGTGTGTGTGCGCGCGCGCCCCTTGCCCCTCTTCCAATGTCTTTCCTTCATTACACAAAAGTGAACTTCGTCTCTCTCAGTATCCTCGCCTCTATCTTCCTACCTCAATCTCTTCCAGGATCTTGTGTCCAGGAATTCATCCATCTGTCTACTGGAATTCTTACCTTTCCCACTTTCCGGAGGTCCCAGGCGACCTTGCTGGATGGGAATTATGTATTTTCAAACTAAGGTGGAGACTTTCCTGGTGGAGGAATTACAAGAAATTTGTTTCCCATAATAACACTCTCCAAGACAGCCATGAACGAACACCTACACTCCCGGATATCATTATCCTACTTATGTTACAGTATGTATCTATATTAATATATATTTTGTCAATTATATAACGTTGTATTGTGTGTAAATGACTGCCCGATTCTTAATCTAATTATCCACCTCCATGAAAAATGTGATGTTATTTCTTTTGTTACTCGTCTTTTGTGATTAAATTACGCACAGGTTCATAAATACGCACACATAAAAAAAAAAAACTTTGGGGATGAAACAACAGGTAGCTACTAGTGAGACGCGATCACCTGGTAAAAAGAATTTTGTAGGTGGCTGCTACAACCTTGCCAGTACGACTGTGTTGTTAAAGCCTGCCACAACCTACGATATCTGATCCAATTTTCTGAACGTTAACCTGATTAGGAGCGTAATTGACCTATGTTATGTAAACGACATGACCATCAGTGTCAAGTGCAAACTCCTACTGTATGTGGATGACAGTGCTGTGTTAGTGTCAGGTAAAGACCCACAAGATATAGCTAATGTAATAACACTGGAACTGGAGTCCTGCAGTAAATGGTTAGTAAACAACAAACTATCGTTACACCTCGGGAAAACATGAAGCCATACTCTTTGGCACGAAACAAACTGAGAAGGGTAAATAATTTTAATGTCCAGTGTAATGGGGAACCAACACTTCAGTATCTTCAGTGAAATATCTGGGAATCCCCTTTGATTCAAGCATGTCAGGAGAATTGATGGGGAACACTGTAGTAAAAAAAAATAATTCCAGGCTAAAGTTCCTTTATTGACAGTGTTTCCCTACTGAGGCTCGCAGGACTCTATGTCTAGCTCTTATACAATGTCATATAGTTTACTCTTGCTCTTCATGGTACTCTGCCTTAACTGAAAAAAATGAAAGACAGACTACAAATCATCCAGAACAAAATGTGACATTCATCCTGAGCCTGAGTCCAAGAGAGCATATAAGTCAGGATGAATTACAATATCTGGAAATACTGAACGTTGAGGACAGAGTAAAGCAACTGAAATTAAATCACGTTAATAAAATTGCTCACAAGCAGTGTCCAGAATATCTTGCTGCCAGGTTTGTCAAGGCTGGGAACTAAAACAAGTCTGGTACTAGGGAAAGTGAACACAATTTTGTAGTAACCTCAGTAGGTGGTCAGGCTTCAAACATCTTTTAATACACAGCAATAAAGGAATGGAACGGTTTGCCTGATCATGTCAAAACCTGTCCTAACATGAACCAGTTCAGGAAGAGACCTAAAGTGTTGCTAATGAGTGAAGTTACAGAAAGAGAGGAGAGTGATTTCTTGTATAGGTAACATTCATGTATCTATTATTCTAAGCTGATCCTCTCTTTAATGTTAATGTAAATAACTCAATTTACCTTATTCCTATGATATCTCCTTTTATTGTAAATAATTTTCACACAGTTGAGTTACTTAGCTGTTTTAACTTTTAAGATTTAAATAATAAGATATTACAAGGACCCATTAGAAATAAGTCATTTTGTTTGACTTTTTTGGGGGCATCCTGGATAATTTACACTATGTATGATAATTGTAGTTATGTGTACCTGTGCCTAAAAAACTTACTTATCACTGGTCCAATTTTTGGGCACGACCTACAACCACTGAGGAAACCCGCCTACCACTGACAAAGCCTTTATCTACTGCTACTCATCTGACTCCTCTATAAGTCCACTTCTTCCTGTGCTTTAGATTTATCAAGACTACGGTTCTGAACATCTGCTCCTAGACTGTAAAGGTACGTTACATTTTATTCGGCGTAAGTCACATACCCATATAGGAATGCCCTCCCGACTAGCGAACAAGGTGCTAATGGTATAATGAGCAGGACCTTGGTTCAACCAGCCAATGACAAAGAAACCCTAAAAAGTTGTGAAGCGATGTTGGACACTAGAAAATCAACATTGGCAGACTTATCTCCAAGTTTGGTCGAAGAAGGTTTTTACCGTGTCTCTTGCTTGCAAAACTGCCTTTCTGTATGTATCGTCTGTAAATATTGTACATATAATTGCTTGCTGTTTGGTGAACGAAATATATACAAGTATTTACCCCCTGTCTTTTTGCTGGTTCCTCATCTCAACCTTAGTTAACGTGCTACAACCAGGTGTGCAGGCCACAAGACCACACCTATGTTCGTAATACTGAGGTAATGTTACCTCATCTCCATGATTTTCAGTCTCCTGTTTCTGTTGTGCAAAAAAAGTGTCTCATTTATCACTCCAGAATAAATATACCCAAATGTTGCACAAGTGTCTCTTATCTCAACTTGTCGCTTTTCTAGATCTTTTATTTAAATTACTGTTTTTGTTCCCTGTATTGTATTGCCAAAGTCACTGGTTGGTGAAACTTGTACATAACAAGATACCCAGTTGTTGCACATGTCTAAAACTTCATTATTAAATGGTTTAGAAAACCTCAGGCTGAAGAACAGTGCAATATCCAAGTGTTCACAAGTATCTAATGCACATGTCCTTGGGACATCTACCCTGGAGACAACAGTTGAAGTTCTCCACCTGGTTGATCGTGGTACATAAAGTTACTTCACAATAAGTACCATGTAGAGCAAGTCGATTACCTCCTCTTATTACCTCATCCTTTGCATATAGTTCTACTGTCTTCCAATTATGTCCTTAAATTTGTATTGATAAAGCCACTGGATGGCGAAACGTCTACAGTAAAACACCCAAATATTGCACATGTGTCTAATTCTTAATACATCAAGAATAACATATTTTACAGGTAGGTTATCAATAATAAGTAAAACAAATGTGCTATAGTTAGGCATCTTTATTTCGAAACATTGCGCCTACATAGTAGATTTCGTCCTTCGAAAACAGAGGAGGCGGCATAGTCAGGAACAATGTGAAGATGAAGCAACAGAATGAGGCAGTTGACAGTATATACTGTCAAGGATGAGACGCAGATAATCTTGACAGGACAAGCTGGGTACACTAGTAGAAGTAAGAATGTGAGCATTGATAGGTAGTGTAGCACACCGACTGGCTACGTCCCTTTCAGATTCCTCCTTTCTCCCTTGTAATTAGTGAAGCTGTGGCTTCAGCTTCACATTATTCCAGAATATTGGGCAGAACTCTTCTCCAGGCTGAGGGACTGACCACCTCAAACCTACGTCTTCGAGGCTGAGGTACTGAATATATCGTCTTTACATCACTGCTGCTGACTAGTGTTTAATTATAATTATAATAATAATTTGAAATAAAGATTCCTAACTGTAGCAGAAGTGACTTTCTTATCAACTTGTAGGTATTGTATACCATTATTATATTCTCTCTATGGAGACCAGGACATGACTTGCGGATAGGAAGGGGAATAAAAGAGGTTAAAATAAACAACCCACTAATGAACTTTAACGAGGCTCGCCTTGTCATTTCAACCACAATTAAACAGAATAAAGACAGCTTCGTCATCTCAAAAGCATTAGCAATAGTTCTTCTTAAAACAATAATGAGGCATTCAGAAATATTGTGAAGACCTTCTTGAATATACACATGATGGACAAGACAGAGTCCATGTGTTTATTTGCAAATTTACTCGACCATCCAACACAAAGGAGCCTGATGGTTTTAGCTCACTGTAGTAAATTTTGCAGTGGAGCACACAGGGACTACAACAAGACCTTGATCACGGCCACAGGGACTACAACAAGACCTTGATCACGACACACACGGGACTACAACAAGACCTTGATCACGACCACAGGTACTACAACAAGACCTTGATCACGACCACAGGACTACAACAAGACCTTGATCACGACCACAGGGACTACAACAAGACCTTGATCACGACCACAGGGACTACAACAAGACCTTGATCACGGCCACAGGACTACAACAAGACCTTGATCACGACCACAGGGACTACAACAAGACCTTGATCACGACCACAGGGACTACAACAAGACCTTGATCACGACACAGGGACTACAACAAGACCTTGATCACGGCCACAGGGACTACAACAAGACCTTGATCACGACCACAGGACTACAACAAGACCTTGATCACGACCACAGGGACTACAACAAGACCTTGATCACGACCACAGGGACTACAACAAGACCTTGATCACGACCACAGGAACTACAACAAGACCTTGATCACGGCCACAGGGACTACAACAAGACCTTGATCACGCACAGGAACTACAACAAGACCTTGATCACGGCCACAGGGACTACAACAAGACCTTGATCACGACCACAGGGACTACAACAAGACCTTGATCACGCCACAGGAACTACAACAAGACCTTGATCACGCCACAGGACTACAACAAGACCTTGATCACGCCACAGGACTACAACAAGACCTTGATCACGGCACAGGACTACAACAAACCTTGATCACGACCACAGGACTACAACAAGACCTTGATCACGGCCACAGGAACTACAACAAGACCTTGATCACGGCCACAGGGACTACAACAAGACCTTGATCACGGACACAGGAACTACAACAAGACCTTGATCACGGCCACAGGAACTACAACAAGACCTTGATCACGGCCACAGGAACTACAACAAGACCTTGATCACGACCACAGGAACTACAACAAGACCTTGATCACGGCCACAGGGACTACAACAAGACCTTGATCACGGCCACAGGACTACAACAAGACCTTGATCACGACCACAGGAACTACAACAAGACCTTGATCACGGCCACAGGGACTACAACAAGACCTTGATCACGACCACAGGGACTACAACAAGACCTTGATCACGGCCACAGGAACTACAACAAGACCTTGATCACGACCACAGGACTACAACAAGACTTGATCACGACCACAGGACTACAACAAGACCTTGATCACGCCACAGGACTACAACAAGACCTTGATCACGCCACAGGACTACAACAAGACCTTGATCACGCCACAGGGACTACAACAAGACCTTGATCACGCCACAGGACTACAACAAGACCTTGATCACGACCACAGGACTACAACAAGACCTTGATCACGACCACAGGACTACAACAAGACCTTGATCACGACCACAGGGACTACAACAAGACCTTGATCACGGCCACAGGGACTACAACAAGACCTTGATCACGACCACAGGGACTACAACAAGACCTTGATCACGACCACAGGAACTACAACAAGACCTTGATCACGACCACAGGACTACAACAAGACCTTGATCACGACCACAGGGACTACAACAAGACCTTGATCACGGCCACAGGAACTACAACAAGACCTTGATCACGGCCACAGGGACTACAACAAGACCTTGATCACGACCACAGGAACTACAACAAGACCTTGATCACGGCCACAGGACTACAACAAGACCTTGATCACGGCCACAGGGACTACAACAAGACCTTGATCACGGCCACAGGAACTACAACAAGACCTTGATCACGGCCACAGGACTACAACAAGACCTTGATCACGACCACAGGGACTACAACAAGACCTTGATCACGACCACAGGAACTACAACAAGACCTTGATCACGACCACAGGGACTACAACAAGACCTTGATCACGGCCACAGGAACTACAACAAGACCTTGATCACGACCACAGGACTACAACAAGACCTTGATCACGACCACAGGGACTACAACAAGACCTTGATCACGACCACAGGGACTACAACAAGACCTTGATCACGACCACAGGGACTACAACAAGACCTTGATCACGACCACAGGATAAAACCTGACAGACCACAGGACTACAACAAGACCTTGATCGGACACAAACGTCGCAAGACACAACAAACCTGATCAGCCACTACAAACCTGATCCGGCCACCAAGAAAGACCTGACGCCACGGGACTAAACAACCTGTCGACGACTAAACGACCTGTACACCAGACCAACAAGACCGACACACAGACAACAAGACCTGTCACGGCAGACTACAACAAGACTGATGCACAGACTACAAACTGATACGCCACAGGACTACAAGACTTGACCACGACTCCAAGACCTTGTCCACAGGACCAACAAGACATCACCGACTACAACAAACTGATCAGCCGACTACAAACCTTGATCGCCACAGACTACACAAACCTTATCAGCCAGACTACAACAAGACCTTGATCACGCCACAGACTACAACAAGACCTTGATCACGACTACAACAGACCGATCAGCCAGGACACAACAAACCTGATCACGCACAGGGACTAACAAGACCTGATACCACAGGAACTAAACAAGACTTGATCGACCACAGACTACAACAAGACCTTGATCACGGCACAGAACTACAAAAGCCTTGATCACGCACAGGACTACAACAAACCTTGATCACGCCCAGGACACAACAAACTTGATCACGACAGGCCAACAACCTTATCACGACAGGATACAACAAGACCTTGATCACGCCACAGGACACAAAGACCTGATCACGCCCGACACACAAGACCTGTCACGCCACAGGACTACAACAAACCTTGATCACGCACAGAACTACAACAAGACCTTGATCGCCACAGACTACAACAAGACCTTGATCACGCACAGGGACACAACAAGACCTTGATCACGACACAGGACTAACAAGACCTGTACGCGACTACAACAACTGATCGCACAGGACTACAAGACCTGATCACGACCCAAGACCTGATCACGCCCGACCACAGACTGATCACGCCACCACAGGCCCGCTACAACAAACCTTGATACCAGGGCTACAACAAGACCTTGATCACGCCACAGGACACAACAAGACCTTGATACGCCACAGGAACAACAAGACCTTGACACGCCACAGGAACTACAACCTTGATCACGGCCACAGGACTACAACAACCTTGATCACGACCACAGGACTACAACAACCTTATCACGCCCGGACTAAAAAACCTTGATCACGGCCACAGGGACTACAACAAACCTTGATCACGGCACGGGACTACAACAGACCTTGATCACGGCCACAGGATACAACAAACTGATCAGCACAGGACTACAACAAGACCTTGATCACGGCCACAGGGACTACAACAAGACCTTGATGCGAACAGGAACTACAACAAGACCTTGATACCACAGGGACTCAAAGACCTTGTCCGCACGGGACTACAACCTAAGACCTTACACGCCACAGGACAAACAAACCTATCACGCCCAGGGATACAACAAACCTTGATCAGGCAAGGACTACAACAAGACCTTGATCACCCACAGGACACAACAAACCTTGATCACGACCAGGGACTACAAAAGACCTGATCACGGCCACAGGACTCAAAAGACCTTGATCACGACAGGCTACAACAAGACCTGATCACCAACTACAAGACCTGACCGCACAACCAACTGATACAAGCACAAGATATCACGCAGGATACAAAACCTGATCACCAAGGACACAAAACCTGACACCACAGACTACAACAAGACTTATCACACAGGACAACAAACTATCACGCCAGGGACAAACCTTGATCCACAACTACAACAAACCTTGACGCCACGGGAACAAACTACGCCAGACAAAACTTGCACAGGACTAAAAGGATAGCCAGGACACACAAACCTGACCCAGACTACAAAGACCTTGATCAGCCACGGACAACAAGCCTTACACACAAGCTCAACTTGATCCACACAGATAACAAACTGATCACACAGGACTAAAGACCGATCACGCACAGGACTCACAAGCCTTGATCACGCCACAGGACTACAACAAGACCTGACACACCAGGGACTACAACAAGACCTTGATCACGGAACTAAAAACTTACACCACAGGACTACAACAAGACCTTGATCACCAAGGACACAAAGACCGATCACAAGACTACAACAACTGACAACAGAACCAAACGACTACAAGACTTACAGACCACAGGCCACAACAAACTGACGCCCAGACTAACAAGACCTTGATCACACCACAGGACTACAACAAACCTTGATCACACCACAGGGACTACAACAGACTTGCACGCACAGGACTACAACAAGACCTGATCCACAGGCAAACTGGATCACAACCTGATCACGCCACAACAAGACCTTGATCACCAGACACAACAAGACCACGACCACAGGGACTACAACAAGACCTTAACACCACAGGACTCAACAAGACCTTGATCACTGCCACAGGGACTACAACAAGACCTTGATCACGACCACAGGTACTACAAGACCTTGATCACGGCCACAGGGACTACAACAAGACCTTGATCACGGCACAGGGATTACAAAATACCTTGATCACGGTCACAGGGACTACAACAAGACCTTGATCACTGCCACAGGGACTACAACAAGACCTTGATCACGACCACAGGGACTACAACAAGACCTTGATCACGGTCACAGGGACTACAACAAGACCTTGATCACGACCACAGGGACTACAATAAGATCCTTGATCACTGCACTGGGACTACAACAAGACTTGATCACGACACAGGATACAAAAAGACCTGATCACGGTCACAGGACTAAACAAGACCTTGATCACGACCACAGGGACTACAACAAGACCTTGATCACGACCACAGGGACTACAACAAGACCTTGAACACGGTCACAGAACAGCTGAATTAATTAGACATCTTTTTCGAGATAATCTTGGGATTAAGACCCGTGTTTGACGCAGGTCGTGACAAATAAAACAGACAAACATTCAAAACAATAAACCAGCCATCACGCAGCAGCAGTGAGTTACCTCCGCTGCCTGCGTGCTGATGCTGCTGCTGCTGCTGCTGTTCTGCTGCTACTGCTGCTGCTGCTGCTGCTGCTGCTGCTGCTGCTGCTGCTGCTGCCTCCTCTGTAATCGACTGAGAAAGTCAACTCTGTAGGTAAAACAAACATAAAAATACCTAACTGTTGTTCATGCGTCTTACTTATTAACATTTCGGTTTTGTATACCATTATCATATTAAGAAGCCATTCATAAGTTGAGTGGCTGTCGACGGGAGATATAAATACTTAACAGTTGTTCACACAATCTTCCTTATAGGAAGAGATCGACCAAGAAATTTCACTACCATGATCACAGTCCGTAGTGCAAGGTCATTCCCGTCTCCATGAAGACTGTTTAGTATAGAAATTATCGTTCCCGTCCAGTTCTCTCTTCTCTGTCTCTCTATTCCAGACTACAGAACAGAACTCTTCTACAGGCTGAGGGACTGACCACCTCTAAAACAATATCTTCAAAGGTGATGTACTTATTACATCGTGGTTGCATCTCCACTGCTTCTGTTGTTTCCCTTGTACTCGACTGTGGGACTGATTACTTCAAACTCATCCTATATGTTCCACCGTTCTTCTTTGTATTGGACTGAAGAAGACACTGGCTGGCGAAACGTCTCCTCAGTAAAGATTTCCAAATGTTGCACAAGGTCCCAGTCCTTGACTGAAGAAGTCTACGGAGTAGGAACAACTTTTTTGAAACAAAGATACGTAACTGTTGCACAAGCCTTACTTATTAACTTGTCGGTATTGTATACCATTATTATATTGTATCTCCATGGCAACCAAGACAACAATTGTGGATTGGGACGGCGAATAAAAGAAAAGTTAAAAATACATGAATAATAAAAAATATTTAACACAGTCTACCTGGATCCTTCAAAACACTAGAAAAATAATATTTGGACTGGTGGGTGGAAGTAGGTGAAGCAAGGAGCCAAACGTCGCCTACCCTGAAGTAAGAAAAAATGTGAGAATAATAGAATATAGAAGAAAGGTGGAGAGAAATGGTTTAAAATACCGATAAGACGAAAAAAGACAAATGCCGTATAAAGAAATCCTTTATTGACAACATTTAGACAACACACTGGGCTTTTGTAAGTCACAGACAGATAAATCTACCCGGAGAGAGAGAATGTGTATATATAAAGTTAAGCAACAATAGTATACAATAACAACAAGATGAAGAATTGGACACATGTACAACATCTGTGTTTCTTCATTTAAAGACGTTTCGCCATCCAGTTGCTTTATCAATACAAATTCGAGGTCATAATGGGAAGACTGTAGAACTGTATACAAAATAAGAGGTAATTAGTCCCTCAACCTTGGAGTTGTTGAAGAGTATCATAGTCTTGAAGAATGTGAAGCACATGATTAATTAAGACTGGCGTTTGACACAGTTCCATCTAAGAGATTAGTGCAAAACTGGAGGACCAGGCAGGGATAACAGGGAAGGCACTCCAATGGATCAGGGAATACCTGTCAGGAAGACAACAGCGAGTCATGGAACGTGGCGAGGTGTCAGAGTGGGCGCCGGTGACGAGTGGGGTTCCACAGGGGTCAGTCCTAGGACCGGTGCTGTTTCTGGTATTTGTGAACGACATGACGGAAGGAATAGACTCCGAAGTGTCCCTGTTTGCAGATGATGTGAAGTTGATGAGAAGAATTCAATCGGACGAGGACCAGGCAGAACTACAAATGGATCTGGACAGGCTGCAAGTCTGGTCCAGCAATTGGCTCCTGGAGTTCAACCCCACCAAGAGCAAAGACATGAATATTGGGGAAGGGCAAAGAAGACCGCAGACGGAGTACAGTCTAGGGGGCCAGAGACTACAAACCTCACTCAAGAAAAAAGATCTTGGTGTGAGTATAACACCAGGCACATCTCCTGAGGCGCACATCAACCAAATAACAGCAAACCTAAGAACAGCATTCTGATATCTTAATAAGGAATCGTTCAGGACCCTGTACACTGTGTACGTTAGGCCCATATTGGAGTATGCAGCACCAGTTTGGAACGCACACCTAGCCAAGCAGCTAAAGAAACTAGAGAAAGTGCAAAGGTTTGCAACAACACTAGTCCCGGAGCTAAGGGGTGTATCCTACGAGGAGAGGTTAAGGGAAATAGACCTGACGATACTGGAGGACAGGAGAGATAGGGGGGGGGGCATGATAACGACATATAAAATACTGAGAGGAATTGACAAGGTGGACAGAGACAGAATGTTCCAGAGATGGGACACAGCAACAAGGGGACACAGTTGGAAATTGAAGACTCAGAGTGATCAGGAAGTGGAATAGTTTGGGATGCGATGTAGTGGAGGCAGGATCCATTCATAGCTTTAAGAAGAGGTATGATAAAGCTCATGGCGCAGGGAGAGTGACCCAGTAGCGGCCAGTGAAGAGGCGGGGCCAGGAGCTATGACTTGACCCCTGCAACCACAACTAGGTGAGTACACAAACACACACACACTACCTTCCTGCCTCACAACACTCACATACCAATAGTCCAAGTGTCTTGTCGGCAAGTGCCTTTGTCAGATTGGTAATACACACAAACACACACACACACACACACACACATACACACTCACACACGCACACACACACACACACACACACACACACACACACACACACACACACATCTCTCTCCCCTCTCCCTTTCCTCTCTCATTCTTTCCCTTCTCCCTTTTCTCTTCCTCTCCCTCCCTCCCCCCATTCTCCTCTCTTTTCCTTCCTCCCTTCCACCCCCTTTCCCTCTAGCCCTCTTCCCACTCTCCACCCCTCCATCACTTTCCCTTGCCCCCTCCCTCCCTCTCCCCATCCCTTTCCCCTCACCCACTCACACCCTCCCTACACTTTCTCTCTCCCCCTCTCTCCATCTCACTCCCCTCTCCTCTCTCTCTCTCGCTCTTTTCCCTCTACATTTTCTCTTCATCTTCTTCCCTTTCCCTGCCCCCTCATTCCCCACTCTTTTTCCTTCCTCCCTTCCATCCCTTTTCCCTCTAGCCCCCTTCCCCCTCTTTCTCCACCCTTCCATCACTCTCCCTGTCCCTCTCCCCATCTCTCTCCCCATTAAACCCTACACTTCCCCAAACAAACACACAACTACAGCAAACAATGTTGTCTCAGAGGAAAACTCGAAGGCCCAGGGGATCAGAGGAGAATGGCTCTGATAGGGAAGAATGAATGGAAGAGCAATGCAAAAGGATAAGGGCCCTAGAATGTGAGGTAAATAGGCTGAAGCGAGTTACAGGGGTATGGACCAGAGGGGACATAGCATCTGAAGCTGGTACACTCTTACCGAACAAAGAACCCAACGGGAAGGAAGGAGACATAACCTATGCTAAGGCCCTATCAGTCCACCAAGCAGGGCCGAGGAATGAAGGGGGAGAGCAGCTGGGAGCGGGGGTGGTGGTGGGGGATGGGGGTAAAGGTGGAGAGGGGGATAGGTCACACGCAGTGGCACGACCAGGCCACCACGAGCTACAGGAAAACATTGGGGAGACACAGAGGGAAAGGCAATGGGAGGCAGAGAGGGAAAAGTCAGTGTTTATTCACGGGCTTCACGAAAGCTAGTTAAGGACACACAATGAAAGACGGCAAGAGGAAAGACAGAAGATTGAAAACATCATCAGAGAAATAGGCGAAGAGGACATGTCTGAGATAGTAAATTTTCAAAGAATAGTGAGATACATGAAGGGGAGAAAATGGCCAGTCAAGCTGATTTTCAAGACAGAAACAGTGCGAAACAGGATCCTGCAAGAGAAACCACGGCTGAAGAAATTGTCAGCATACAAGAGGGTGTTCCTAGACTGGGACAGAACAAAATCAGAACGACAGCAGCTGAGGGAGTGGAGGCAAAAGCGAAAGGAGCTAGAAAGAGAGACACAGACAGAATCAGCAGAAGTCAACCAGAGCAGGGCAGAGCAAAAAGATCAAGCACACACAGACCCATTCCCAGAACCCCAAAACCAAACATGCTATCCCAACACAGACCACAATCCACACTAACAGCCCCCACCCCACACTATGCTGTAGAGTCCCACAGCACACCGCCAGGTCCCCCACCCCCACAGACCCCCAAAAACATAGTGTTGGAGAGGAAACGGAAGGTATGGTACACCAATGCTGATGGAATAACGAATAAGTGGGAGGAGTGGCATGAAAGAGTCAAACAGGCATCACGGGACATCATAGCCCTCACTGAAACCAAGCTCACAGGGATGATAACAGATGCCATCTTTCCAATGGGATATCAGATCCTGAGGAAAGACAGAGGGAACAGAGGGGGTGGAGGAGTGGCACTGCTGATCAAAAACCGATGGGATTATGATGAGCTGGAGAGAGGAGAAGCAAGAAATTATATAATAGGAACGCTTCAGTCCGGAGGTCCCAAGGTGGTAATTGCAGTGATGTATAACCCACCTCAGAACAGCAGGAGGCCAAGGCAAGAGTATGATGAGAGTAATAGAGCGATATTTGACACACTGGCCGAAGTTGCCAGAAGGGCTCATGTGAGCAGGGCGAAGCTACTGATCATGGGTGACTTCAACCATAAGAAAATCGATTGGGAGAACTTAGAGCCACATGGGGGCCAAGAAACGTGGAGGGCTAAGATGATGGAGGTGGTACTGGAAAATCTCATGTACCAACACGTAAAGAACACTACCAGAGAGAGAGGAGAGGATAAACCAGCGAGACTGGACCTAGTATTCACCCTGAGTAGCGCAGATATTGAGGACATCACATTTGAAAGACCCCTTGGGGCCAGTGAGCACATGGTTTTAAGCTTCGAATACATAGTAGAGTTACAAGTGGAGGGGGAAGCAGGAAGGGCCGGATGAACGAAGCCAAACTACAAGAAAGGGTACTACGTAGGCATGAAGAACTTCCTGTATGGAGTTCAGTGGGACAGAGAGCTGGCAGGGATATCAGTAAACGAGATGATGGAATATATGACAACAATATGCAAGGAAGCTGAGGAGAGGTTTGTACCCAAGGGTAACAGGAATAATGAAAAAGCCAGGATGAGCCCGTAGTTCACCCAAAGGTGCAGGGAAGCTAAAACTATGAACGACATGACAGAAGGAATAGACTCCGAAGTGTCCCTGTTTGCAGATGATGTGAAGTTGATGAGAAGAATTCAATCGGCCGAGGACCAGGCAGAACTACAGAGGGATCTGGACAGGCTTCAGGCCTGGTCCAGCAACTGGCTCCTGGAATTCAACCCCACCAAGTGCAAAGTCATGAAGATTGGGGAAAGGCAAATAAGACCACAGACGGAGTACAGTCTAGGGACCCAGAGCCTACAAACCTCATTCAAGGAAAAGAATCTTGGGGTGAGTATAACATTGGGCACATCTCCTGAGGCGCACATCAACCAAATAACTGGTGCTGCATACGGACGCCTAGCAAACCTAAGAACAGCATTCCGACATCTTAATAAGGAGTCATTCAGGACCCTGTATACTGTGTACGTTAGGCCCATACTGGTGTTGGCAGCGCCAGTTTGGAATCCTCACCTAGCCAAGCATGTAAGGAAACTAGAGAAAGTGCAAAGGTTTGCAACAAGACTAGTCCTACGAGGAGAGGTTACAAGAAATCGACCTGACAACACTTATAAAATACTGAGAGGAATCGACAAGGTGGACAAAGACAGAATATTACAGAGGTGGGACACAACAACAAGGGGTCACAGTTGGAAGTTGAAGACTCAGAAGAACCACAGGGATGTTAGGAAGTATTTCTTCAGTCACAGAGTTGTCAGGAAGTGGAATAGTCTGGGAAGTGATGTAATGGAGGCAGGATCCATACATAGCTTTAAGCATAAGTATGATAAAGCTCGTGAAACGGGTAGAGTGACCGAAGAGCGGCCAGTGAAGAGGCGGGGCTAGGAGCTGTGAATCGAACCCTGCAATCACAACTAGGTGAGTACAACTAGGTGAGTACACCTATCTCCTCATCTGCCGCGATAGACTATGTACAGTACCGTTTAGCCTGGCCTGCTTCCACTAGTCACCCTGCTGCCACTAGTCACCCTGCTGCCACTAGTCATCCTGCTGCCACTAGTCACCCTGTTTCCACTAGTCACCCTGCTTCCACTAGTCACCCTGCTGTAACTAGTCACCCTGCTGCAACTAGTCACCCTGCTCCCATAAAATTTCTTAGGATTTTTGAATCCCTCTTTAGGCTTGCCATTATTGTAAAATTTCTTAGGGATTTTGAATCCTTCTTTAGGCTTGCCATCTACTTACCCTGCTGCCACTAGTCACCCTGCTTCCACTAGTCACCCTGCTGCCACTAGTCACCCTGCTGCCACTAGTCATACTACTGCTACTAGACACCCTGCTGCCACTAGTCACCCTGCTGCCACTAGTCATACTACTGCTACTAGACACCCTGTTGCCACTAGTCACCCTGCTGCCACTAGTCATACTACTGCTACTAGTCATCCTGCTGCCACTAGTCACCCTGTTTCCACTAGTCACCCTGCTTCCACTAGTCACCCTGCTGCCACTAGTCACCCTGCTGCCACTAGTCACCATGCTGCCACTAGTCACCATGCTGCCACTAGTCACCCTTCTGCCACTAGTCATCATGCTACCACTAGTCACCCTGCTTCCACTAGTCACCCTGCTGTCACTAGTCACCCTGCTTCCAATAGTCACCCTGCTGCCACTAGTCACCCTGCTGCCACTAGTCACCCAGCTGCCACTAGTCACCCTGCTGCCACTAGTCACCCTGTTGCCATAGTCACTCTGCTTCCACTAGTCACCCTGCTTCCACTTGTCACCCTGCTGCCACTAGTCACCCTTCTGCCACTAGTCACCCTGCTGCCACTAGTCACCCTGCTGCCACTAGTCACCCTGCTGCCACTTGTCACCCTGCTGCCACTAGTCATCATGCTGCCACTAGTCACCCTGCTGCCACTAGTCACCCTGCTGCCACTTGTCACCCTGCTGCCACTAGTCACCCTGCTGCCACTAGTCACCCTGCTGCCACTAATCACCCTGCTTCCACTAGTCACCCTGCTGCCACTAGTCACCATGCTGCCACTTGTCACCCTGCTGCCACTAGTCACCCTGCTTCCACTAGTCACCCTGCTGCTACTAATCACCCTGCTGCCACTAGTCACCCTGCTTCCACTAGTCACCCTGCTGCCACTAGTCACCCTGCTGCCACTAGTCACCCAGCTGCCACTAGTCACCCTGCTGCCACTAGTCACCCTGTTGCCATAGTCACTCTGCTTCCACTAGTCACCCTGCTTCCACTTGTCACCCTGCTGCCACTAGTCACCCTTCTGCCACTAGTCACCCTGCTGCCACTAGTCACCCTGCTGCCACTAGTCACCCTGCTTCCACTAGTCACCCTGCTGCCACTAGTCACCCTGCTGCCACTTGTCACCCTGCTGCCACTAGTCACCCTGCTTCCACTAGTCACCCTGCTGCCACTAATCACCCTGCTTCCACTAGTCACCCTGCTTCCACTAGTCACCCTGCTGCCACTAGTCACCCTGCTGCCACTTGTCACCCTGCTGCCACTAGTCACCCTGCTTCAACTAGTCACCCTGCTGCCACTAGTCACCCTGCTGCCACTTGTCACCCTGCTGCCACTAGTCACCCTGCTTCCACTAGTCACCCTGCTGCCACTAATCACCCTGCTTCCACTAGTCACCCTGCTGCCACTAGTCACCCTGCTGCCACTTGTCACCCTGCTGCCACTAGTCACCCTGCTTCCACTAGTCACCCTGCTGCCACTAATCACCCTGCTGCCACTAGTCACCCTGCTGCCACTAGTCACCCTGCTGCCACTAGTCACCCTGCTGCCACTAGTCACTCTGCTTCCACTAGTCACCCTGCTTCCACTTGTCACCCTGCTGCCACTAGTCACCCTTCTGCCACTAGTCACCCTGCTTCCACTAGTCACCCTGCTGCCACTAGTCACCCTGATGCCACTAGTCACCCAGCTGCCACTAGTCACCCTGCTGCCACTAGTCACCCTGATGCCACTAGTCACCCAGCTGCCACTAGTCACCCTGCTGCCACTAGTCACCCTGCTGCTACAAGTCACCCTGCTGCCACTAGTCACCCTGCTGCCACTAGTCACCCTGCTGCCACTAGTCACCCTGCTGCCACTAGTCACCCTGCTGCCACTAGTCACCCTGCTCATCTCTTGGCCACTACTCATTTTTCAGAATAAAAATCACTAGTCCCTGAATATGCTTTAGGCTAAGTGACTGATTATTTTCCAAGGCTGAGGGACTGATTACCTTGTTCTACCTCTCCACTTCGTCTAATGTCTCAATGATTGTAATGCATCTGTTTATTTGACTAATGAAGGCTGTAGTGCAGGTAGAAAGTTTCGTCAGAAAAGATAGCAAGTTCTGAATATGAGTTATCACATCTCTCTAAAGTGAGCAAAATCTTAATGATTTTGCGACCATCTTCCAGGAAAAAATAAGTTACATTGTTTTTTTCTCCTTATAAAAAAAAAGACACGCACACTAGGCTACAATCTCTTTCGATAAAGATCATTTTTTATTATATAATTTAAATTTTAAACTATTCATTCTAAATCTTCGTAAATATTCAAATTTCAGTGCTCCAGCGAAACGGTTTTTTGTTGGGACATCGCCGAAAATTCGGTGTTTGTCTCAAAATTTTTTAAAAATTTTGGTTAGGCTTCTTAATTGCTAAGAAAAAGATACATCATAGGGATAACAATAAACATTCATTTTGTTAATTTAATAATTTTCCATTCAGAAGATAAGTTATTTGATTCAGTCGAAGTTATTGATGAGAGAGAGAGTGAGAGAGAGAGAGAGAGAGAGAGAGAGAGAGAGAGAGAGAGAGAGAGAGAGAGAGAGAGAGAGAGAGAGTGATCACAGCTTACTCGTCCTTCAGTTATTGGGACACAGCAGCTAGTAATGCGAGGCGAGGAGTCTGCTAAGCTCTGTAAGAGAAGCTCTTAACTAATATCTACGAGAGCAGCTCTTAACGAAGCTCTACTAGACCGTTTTTTAATTAAGCTCTACTAGAGCAGCTAAAGCACCACTGTAGGCAGCGTTGTAGTCACAGGCGACCTCGTTCTGCTGGTAGTTAGAGCGGTCGTCCTCGTAGTCACCGTTCTGAGGATGGAACCCAAACACGACATTAGTTGAAGCAAGGTGGACATTGTAGACGGGTCATACATTGCACGTTTAGGTCACTGATGGCAAGAAGGTCACAGATGGCAGGGAGGTCACAGATAGCAGGAAGGTAACAGATGGCAGGGAAGTCACAGATGGCAAGTGTCACTCATGATAAGGAATCTTTAATCTTCCCGAAAAAGATGCAAGATTCTTGTTTCTTACGCTTATGAGTTTATTATTATTATTATTATTATTATTATTATTATTATTATTATTATTATTATTATTATTATTATTATTATTATTATTATTATTATTATTATATTATTATAATCATTGGGGAGCGCTAAACCCGGAAGGAGTATGCAGCGCCTGTGTGGGGGAGGGATAGAATGTACTCAGGCTCAATGTAGGAAACTGCAGCACAGATCCGATCCCCTAGATCAAGAGCCCCTCACCAGCGTCAAGGAACCTCCCTAGAGGGGTTATGAATATCAAACTAGGAAGGTCCGTCTCCTACAGCAAGATTCTCTCTCGTAAACACTAGAATTTTTGATAAGAAAAATTAAATAATGCTCAATAAACTAAACAAGAATCATGGAGGATTATGAGAGGACCAGTGATAATTTGAATTAACCAAAACACTCTAATCTGCTCTGGTCCAGGTGATTAGATTTACCAACCTCGTCTGGTCCACCAACCAAGCCACCATATAGGACATGCGGGTTCGGGCCAGGCTGGGTGTAAGCCCAGCCAAAATTGCATGCCTCAGGGGGGTCGGGACACGAGCTGAAGATCGGGGAGAGAGATAACGTTAGATAACTCAAGTTTTGTCTCATCTCTAATTTTCAATTCCACTTATGCAACAATAATACTCACAATTCAGAAGCTGAAACAATTGACATTTTATTTCAATGGAAACTAGACGGCGTTTCGGTCCGAAATTGGTACTGATAGAAGACAGATCGAAAAATTGTGTAATGTGTGTACCTGGCACGGTGGTGAGGTCTCTCAGGATACTTGTCACCGAATCCTACAACGAAGGTCATGTTGTAGCGAGAGTTGGCACCCAGTAGCTGGTCCATCTGATCCTGACCCCACTGGCTATTCTGTTCCGTGTCCACACCATGTTTGGCAGCCTTGAAATGTAAAGCAAACAACGCATTATTGTTGGAATTCACACATTCTCTCTCTCTCTCTCTCTCTCTCTCTCTCTCTCTCTCTCTCTCTCTCTCTCTCTCTCTCTCTCTCTCTCTCTCTCTCTCTCTCTCTCTCTCTCTCTCTCTCTCTCTCTCTCTCTCTCTCTCTCTCTCTCTCACACACACACACACATATACACACACACACTGGGCAGGCTGAAAGCCTGGTCCATGATTTTGAAGGACAAAGAAGGCTGCAGACAGGATACAGGCTTGGGGCCAAATGCTGCTAACCTCACTCAAGGAAAAGCATCTTCGGGTGAGTATAACGCCGAATATATCTCCTGAGGCTCGCATCAACCAAATAACTGCTACAGCATATAGACACCTAGCAAATCTAAGAATAGCATTTCGACACCTCAGTAAGGAATCGTTCAATATTCCGTACACCGTGTACATCAGGCCAATATTGGAAAATGCAGAACCAGTTTGGAACCGACACCTAGTCAAACACTTAAAGAAATTAGAGAAAGGAAGCTAAGGGAAATGTCCAATAAGGAGTGGTTAAGGAAAATCGATCTGACGACCCTAGAGGACAGGAGGTATAGGGGACACATGATAACGACATATTAAATACTGATAGAAATTGACAAGGTGAATATGCACAGGATTTTTCAGAAATGGGACACAACAACAACTGCAATCTGAAAGCTCAGATGAATCACAGGGATGTTAGGAAGTACTTCTTCAGTCATAGAGTTGTCAGAAAGTGGAACAGTCTGGAGAGTGATGTAGTGGAGGCAGGATCCATATATAGCTTTAAGAAGAGGTATGATAAAGTTCATGGAACAGGGAGTGGACCTAGTAGCGACCAGTGAAGATGCGGGACCAGGAGCTATGAATCGACCCCTGCAATCCCAATTATGTGAGTACACATACACATTCTCACATACACCCGCATATACAACCAAAAATAATTCCAAATATTTTTTCTTGTTAATTGGGTGCTTTTCTTATCACTCTTCTGTTTTATTGTGTGTTCTATGGTGAAATAAGACTGGTAATCTATATCTTAAGAGTTGTCTTCTGATGAGCTGTAAATTCATAACTTATCCAAGCAATTTGTTTGCTGTTAATCATCCCATGCTACGGATACACAAACTCTAAACTTAACTTATCATCAAAGAAACAATAGAAATATTTGTATAGCCTAGCTAAATGTTCGTTCGTTGGTCATCATTGTGACTGCAGAAGTACTTAAAGAAGATCACATTTTGTGGTGTAGGTAGGCAGTTTAAAATATTTTTTTGAATTTGCTGATTAGAAACAAAAGATAAAAAAACAACTTAGATTACAGCTGCTCTTGGACTAGAAGGGATTTTATGGTATAGGTAAATAATTATTGCTTTTGTTGAAATTTTCAGGGTATAAGATGTATCATGTACTTGTAGAAATGTAGATTATTATTATTATTATTATTACTATTTTTATTATTATTATTATTATTATTATTATTATTATTATTATTATTATTATTATTATTATTATTATTATTATTATTATTATTATTATTATTATTATTATTAACATTAGACGGACTTGAGTCCTGGAGGAGGGAAGTACAGTGTCTACACTCTGAATAATTTGGTAGGATTCTGCTATTCGAAGGGTCAGTGAACTGTGATGTTTGCTCACATTTGGCAAGACAGCTAATGGAAGAATGATGGGAAATATATTTCCTTCACTGCGTCACCTTACCTTGGTGGGAGACGGCCAATGTCGTTAAAGAAAAGAATATAGCAGATTAGAAATGCAGAGAAACAACTGACCCAGAGAGCTAGGAAGGCAACATTAGCGGCATGCCTGTTTGAACCCCAAGAGGAGAGGAAGACGAGGCCCTCTGGGGTATATGGGGCGGTGTTCTGCAGGTAATCGAGGTAGGTGTTGAGGTGGTCCAAGTAGGTCTGGGAACCCTCCAGCAACCAGAAGAGTGCCTGTGGGAACCACAAAAGCTTTTTAGAAACAAAATGTCATGTACTATTTAGTTGTTTCAGTGTTGACCTGATGTGTCATTGATGGAGGGAGGATTAGTGTCGCAGTTAGTCCAGCTAAAGTAGTGTTTATTATTAATTTACAAAAATACCTATACATTACACATTAATATATGTATTTATTTATTCAATTTTTTTACGATGTTGTCTGTAAAAATCAAAAGTTTACAAAGAATTTCTTAACAGTAATTTCAAAACCAAGGAAGAGACAGGTTTTGAATACGTACGGGATACAGACTTAAAGACACATGGAACAAAGCACAATGAGAACCTTTGAATTCGTCCTTAAGGTGACGTTCCAACAATTTTAACTCTATGACAGGAAGATTAACATGAAGCCAAAAACACAAGTAGCAAAACAAGCTTTTTTTTGTAACAAAGAGTCGTTCTGTGTAAAGCTTCATCAGTTCGTGACATGATAAAGCTGTATACGTAGCGAAACTCTGTCTTTGTGTCCATACTTGCCGACAATAAGCCTCTCATACAGCGAGACTCACATAGACACCGGCAGTCTTGTCATCCCAGGAGAACTGAAAAGCTGCTGAATACTGAAAGTTGAACTCGTCCCAGTGACCCTTGGCGCGAGTGAGGTACGTCTCGTTGTCTGTGGCTCTGTACAGCCACAGACCAGCCCAGACCAGCTCGTCACCATACCCGCTCCATGAACTGCACACACAATAAAGTCGTTGTCGGGTGAAAGACGCAAGATTTATTCTCCACAGTAGAAGCACACACACACACACACACACACACGCACACACACACACACACACACACACACACACACACGACACACACACACACACACACACACACACACACACACACACACACACCACACACACACACACACACACACACACACACCACACCACACCACACACACACACACACACACACACACACACACACACACACACACACACACACACACACACACACAGACGACACACACACCACACACACATATATATATATATATATATATATATATATATATATATATATATATATATATATATATATATATATATATATATATAAAAGTTAAAAGTGAACATAGATAAGAGTAAGGTGATGAGGGTATCAAACGATTTAAATAAAGAAAAATTGGATATCACATTGGAGAGAGGGATTATGGAAGAAGTAAATGTTTTCAGATATTTGGGAGTTGACGTGTCAGCGGATGGGTTTATGAAGGATGAGGTTAACCATAGAATTGATGAAGGAAAAAGGTGAGTGGTGCATTGAGGTATCTGTGGAGACAAAAACGTTATCCATGGAGGCAAAGAAGGGAATGTACGAAAGTATAGTGGTACCAACACTCTTATATGGGTGTGAAGCATGGGTTGCAAATGCTGCAGCGAGGAGGAGGCTGGAGGCAGTGGAGATGTCCTGTCTAAGGGCAATGTGTGGTGTAAATATTATGCAGAAAATTCGGAATGTGGAAATTAGGAGAAGGTGTGGAGTTACTAAAAGTATTTGTCAGAGGGCGGAAGAGGGGTTGTTGAGGTGGTTTGGTCATTTAGAGAGAATGGATCAAAGTAGAATGACTTGGAGAGCGTATAAATCTGTAGGGAAGGAAGGCGGGGAAGGGGTCGTCCTAGAAAGGTTGGAGGGAAGGGATAAAGGAGGTTTTGTGGGCGAGGGCTTGGACTTCCAGCAAGCATGTGTGAGCGTGTTAGATAGGAGTGAATGGAGACGAATGGTTTTGGAACATGACGATCTGTTGGAGTGTGAGCAGGGTAACATTTTGTGAAGGGACTCAGGAAACCAGTTAATTGATTTAGTTGGACTTGAATCCTGGAAATGGGAAGTACAATGCCTGCACTTTAAAGGAGGGTCTGAGATAGTGACAGCTGGGAGGGACTTTTCTCAGCTGTCGTATCTGAGCTCCTCTGCAAAGACAGTGATTATGTATGAGTGTGGTGAAAGTGTTGAATGATGATGAAAGTATTTTCTTTTTGGGGATTTTCTTTCTTTTTGGGTCACCCTGCCTCGGTGGGAGACGGCCGACTTGTTGAAAAAAAAAAAAAAAAAAAAAAATATATATATATATATATATATATATATATATATATATATATATATATATATATATATATATATATATATATATATATATATATATAGTGCCGAATAAGTAAACCTTGCCATTTTGGCTTAAATAGTAACGCACTTCTTGCCGAATAGGGCAAGCGAAAATTTGTGTATGCAATAATTTCGCAAAAATCATTTTGGATCAAACGAAAAAAATATATTTCGTTTTGTTTGATTATTATTAAATAATTGCAAACTTACATAAAATATATTTTGTTGGATTAGGCTATATTAAATTGCGCTTGTTATAATAAGGTTAGGTAAGTTTCCTAAGGTTCTTTTGGTACAAAATCGTTGATTTTTATATTAACATAACGAAAAAATATATCTCTAAATGTATAAGAGCAAATTTTAGAAATGACTTAATTTTCAATAAGTTCTTGCTAACTGACCAATTTTACCTATTCGGCACGACAAATATATATATATATATATATATATATATATATATATATATATATATATATATATATATATATATATATATATTATTGTAACCCCAAACGAGTGGTATTGATCAATAACTACACTGCACTAGCCAGGGGTCAAACCCATGATGCTTTGGCCCGCCTCATGATGAGCGAAAACACATGACGCTCTAGTCCACTGAACCACACAATCCTTAAAAGTAGAGCATCCAGTAGGACTGAATGTTGTACTCGTTCGTGGTTACAATAATATAATATACTGCTTGTTGAGCTAGTACACCAAACAGGGAATAGAACGAAATTAGCTTAGAGGCGTCCACACCACCGTATGTCCTTGGGTAGCGAGTACAACATTCAGTCCTACTGGATGCGCTACTCTTAAGGATTGTGTGGTTCAGTGGACTAGAGCGTCATTGTTTTCGCTCATAATGAGGCATGTGCATCTACCTTGGCTGATACCTATCTCCAATACACCAGGGAGGAAGGAGGGGCAGCCGCCAACTTCAAGGAGTCTCAAAAGTCTAGAAAATATGAAGAACTCGCCCATCATTATATGTTTGTTCCCATAGGCTCAGAGACCCTTGGTTCATGGGGAAAGAGTACATGTAAGTTCCTTAAGGAGCTATTCAAAAGACTCATCAGGGTAACTAGGGATCCCAGGGCAGCTAATTTTGTGTTCCAACGACTCAGCGCTGCTGTTCAGAGGGGTAATGCCTGCTGTATTTTGGGCACACGCCCCAGCTCTGAGGAGCTGGATGAGATTTTCGCATTATAATCAGTGACAAACATGTAACAATATGTACTAGACATGTATCTCTCACACCTCGTGTATTGTATATGCCATCTTTATATCAACAATGTATCTCTTAAATCTTCTGTACCATATTATGTAATAAAATATACCTATTGGTAAAACAGAATGAAACCATGAAGTGGTACGGGAAGTGGAATATTAAACAGCTTTAGGAAGAAATCGAAATATTCTTCCATGAAGCCTTTTTGTCCACTTCTCCGAGACTATGGGTCCACAATTTAAACCAGAAGTGGACCCCATCATATATATATATATATATATATATATATAATATATATATATATATATATATATATATATATATATATATATATATATATATATATATATATATATATATATATATATATATATATATATATATATGTATATATATATACATATATATATATATATATATATATATATATATATATATATATATATATATATATATATATATATATATATATATAAATAAATAATGTGTTGTAACTGTGATGTGTTGTAAGGTAACCCTATTTCCAAACCAATACTTTCCTATATCCTTTCTAAATCTAAAATTATCTAATTTGAATTCATTATTGCGGTGAAATATTCTCAAGACCTTATTTATATCCCCTTTGTTAATACCCATTTTCCACTTGTATACCTCGATCATGTCTCCCCTCATTCTTCGTCTTACAAGTGAATGTAATTTTAGGGTCTTCAATCTTTCTTCATATGGAAGATTTCTAATGCTATGTATTAATTTAGTCATTCTACGCTGAATGTTTTCTAACGAATTAATATCCATTCTGTAATATGGAGACCAGAATTGAGCTGCGTAATCTAGGTGAGGACTTACTAACGATGTATAAAGCTGTAATATAACCTCTGGACTTCTGTTGCTTACACTTCTTGATATAAAT
Organism: Cherax destructor; assembly: GCA_009830355.1. Classification (NCBI taxonomy): domain Eukaryota; kingdom Metazoa; phylum Arthropoda; class Malacostraca; order Decapoda; family Parastacidae; genus Cherax; species Cherax destructor. The sequence continues at coordinate 64,666 of WNWK01007552.1, read as the reverse complement.
CCCAGTAATCTGTTTGCCTTATTACGTATGCTTAGGCATTGCTGTCTTAGTTAAGGGTTGCTGCTTACCCTAACCCCCAAGTCCTTTTCGCAATCTGTATGGCTAAGTTCTACGTTATTTAACTTATAAGTGCTTGGGTTATGGACACTCCCGAGCTTCAGAACCTTGCATTTATCTACATTGAACTGCATCTGCCACTTTTCTGACCAGGAATTAAGTTTGTCTAAATCCTCTTGAAGTTCCCTGACATCTACGTTTGTATCAATTATCCTACCTATCTTCGTGTCATCGCCGAATTTGCTCATATCACTAGTAATTCCCTCATCAAGTTCATTGATATATATTATAAACAACAACGTGCCTCAGACTGATCCCTGTGGAACACCACTTGTTACAGATCCCCACTCGGATTTAACCCCATTTATGCACACTCTCTGCTTCCTATTGGTGAGCCATGACTCGATCCATGACAGCACTTTTCCCCCAATGCCATGAGCTGCCACTTTCTTTAACAGTCTCTGGTGCGGTACTCTATCAAAAGCCTTACTAAAATCTAAATAAACAATATCGAATTCTTTATCATGATCAACAGCCTCAAAAGTTTTACTAAAGAAGGTTAATAAATTAGATAGGCAAGAACGGCCCCTCATGAATCCATGCTGAGTATCATTAATCAAATTATGGTTATCTAAATGGCTTCTAATAATATCAGCTATAATTGACTCTAGTAATTTGCCTACAATTGAGGTCAGGCTTACTGGGCGGTAATTTGACGATAGTGACTTGTCCCCTGCTTTAAAAATAGGAATTTCATTAGCCATCTTCCACATATCAGACACTACACCTGTTTGAAGAAATGAATTAAAAATGTTAGATATTGGTTCACAGTTCCATTTTGCATTCCTTAAGAACCCTTGCAAAAAGCTCATCAGGACCCGGCGATTTTTTTGTTTCAGTCGGTCTACTTGTTTCATAACCATTTCGCTAGTGACTGTGATATTATATAATTTATCTTCTTCAGGGACACTATAAAAATTAATTACTGGGATATTATTAGTGTCTTCCTGTGTGAGAACCGAGAGAAAATAATTATTAAAAATAGAGCACATATCATTCTCCTTGTCAGTAAGATGCCCAGAGTTATTCTTAAGGGGACCTATCTTATCCCTAACTTTTGTTCTATAAACCTGGAAAAAACTTTTTGGGTTAGTTTTTGAATCCCTAGCAACTTTAATTTCATAGTCCCGTTTAGCTTTTCTTATACCCTTTTTAATGTCCCTCTTAATGTCAGTATACTGATTTATAAGATGACCTTCACCTCTATTTATGCGCCTATAAATTCCTTTCTTCTGCCGTAAAAAATATTTGAGCCTATTATTCATCCATTTTGGGTCATTTCTACTTGATCTAATTTCTTTATACGGGATAAATGTTATTTGGGCAGCCTGTATAGTGTTAAGAAAGCTGTCATATTGATAGTTCTCTTCGTTACCCCAGTCCACAGTTGATAAGTGTTCTCTAAGCCCATTATAATCTGCTAAGCGAAAGTCTGGGACTGTTACTGAATTATCTCTACTATCATACATCCATTCAATGCTAAAGATAATTGACTTGTGGTCGCTTGTGCAGAGTTCCTCTGTAATTTCTAAATTATTAACAAGGGATTCCTTGTTTGCCAGAACCAAGTCAAATAGGTTATTTCCCCTTGTAGGTTCTGTCACAAACTGCTTCAAAAAACAATCCTGAACTATTTCTAAAAATTCATTAGATTCTAAATTCCCTGTCAAGAAATTCCAATCAATTTGTCTAAAGTTAAAGTCCCCTAGAATTACTACGTTATCGTGCCATGTTGCCTTAACAATTTCCTCCCAGAGTAGTCTCCCTTGTTCCCTATATAAGTTTGGAGGACGATATATCTCGCCTAAAATCAATTTTTCACACCACTTTGAAAATTCTATCCAGACAGACTCTGTATGTATTATTTCAGATTTTATGCCCGTTTTTATGCAACAATTTAAATGATCACGGACATAGAGGGCCACCCCACCCCCCTTCCCTATACTTCTGTCTACTTGGAACCATTTAAAACCCTGGATGTGACATTCAGCAGGCATGTCCCGATTTTTCATATTAAACCACGTCTCAGTTATTGCAAAAACATCAATATTACCCGCACTAGCAAGTAATTTCAACTCGTCCAACTTATTCCTAGCACTACGACAATTGGTGTAATATACATTTAAAGACCCTCCTTTCTCTTTACCCTTCCTGCTCATTTCTGATTTTCCACTGTACCTATTACTGTCCTTGTCATCTAGTGCCACTGGCTTTCCAGTATCCACCTTATTCTGCCTATTACTAGTTCTCCTAGAACTTATAATATTACTACACTGGGACTTCACTATTTTCCCCCCAAAAGCCATACCACTAACTATTTCTAGTTTAAAGCCCTAACAGCTCCCTCCACTGCAGTTACCAGTGCCCCCACCCCAGACCTGGATAAGTGAACCCCATCCCTGGCATACATGTCATTTCTGCTATATAAGAGGTCCCAGTTGTCAATGAATGTTACTGCATTTTCTTTACAGTATTTGTCCAGTTAGCAATTGACACCAATTGCCCTGGACAGCCATTCATTTCCAACTCCTCTCCTTGGCAAAATACCACATATGACAGGGTTCCCACCCTTCTTCCTAATTTTGTCTATTGCTGACCTAAACCTGCTAGTCAGGTCCTCACTCCTACGTCTGCCAACATTGTTGCCTCCAACACTGAGACAGATAATAGGATTGCTCCCATTACCTCTCATGATGTCGTCCAGACGGCTAACAATATCATCCATCCCAGCCCCAGGAAAGCAAACCCTCTGTCTCCTCCTATCCTTCAAACAGAAGGCCCTATCCATGTACCTAACCAGGCTGTCCCCAACAACAACAATGTTTTTACCTTCCTTGGTGTCGTTCGTCGTGACGCTCCCAGAAGTCGACTCACATTCATCGGGTAGCACGGAGAATGGGTTCGATGTTTCCACAACATTCTCCTGGGTCTTCGTTGTTTCTTCCTCTCCACCCGTCCTCTTGATCTTTAACTTTGTCCCATGCGTTCCAGCCACTGTCCAGGTTCCTTTCTTGACTTGAGTATTCTCAACAGGAGGATTACTACGAATCCTTTTGTTTTCCTCAGTCAGTCGCTGTATCTCAAGCTTAGCTACCCTCAGTTCTTCCTTCAGCTGCTGGTACAGTAGCTCATGAGAGGACATCTTCTTCAGCTTCACAGAGAGCACACAAAACACGTCTTCACTGAGTTAAGTCAGGTCCACCCAGGTCTACCCAAGGTCCAGCAAGGACCTTGGGTAGTTTCAAATTTAGGTTGGATAAATTCATGAGTGAGAGGGGTTGGATTTGAGTGGGAATTGCACATGAGTAAAAAGAATTATCAAAGCTTATTTCTTGGGTATCATTGAAGATTGGGTTGAACAAATGTTCTGTTAGTGGGATGGAATGTGAAGGACCTGCCTAGTATGGGCCAACAGGCCTGCTGCAGTGTTCCTCCTTTCTTATGTTCTTATGAATGGAACACTACAGAAGGTCTTCCCATATACTTATCCAATATCTTTTTAAAGCTACCCAAGGTTATAGACTATCACCCTACTTTGAAGACTGTCACATGTAGCATTCTCCACCTGACCCAGCATTCTCCACCTGACCCAGCATTCTCCACCTGACTCAGCATTCTCCATGTGACCCAGCATTATCCACCTGACCCAGCATTCTCCACCTGACCCAGCATTCTCCACCTGACCCAGCATTCTCCACCTGACCCAGCATTCTCCACCTGACCCAGCATTCTCCACCTGACTCAGCATTCTCCATGTGACCCAGCATTCTCCATGTGACCCAGCATTCTCCACCTGACCCAGCATTCTCCACCTGACCCAGCATTCTCCACCTGACCCAGCATTCTTCACCTGACCCAGCTTTCTCCACCTGACTAAGTCCTATAAATACTCATGTACCTTTTATCCAGGTAGATCTGTTTGTGACTCGATAAAGCCCACTGCGTGGGCGAAACGTTGTCAATAAAGGATCACATTGTACTGCTTATATGTTTATCTTTCCAATGTGTCGGTATTTTATACCATTTATTTCCACACATCACAGTTACCTTACAACACATCACCGTTACAACACATCACCGTTACAACACATCACAGTTACAACACATCACCGTTACAACACATCACAGTTACAACACATCACAGTTACAACATATCACAGTTACAACACATCACAGTTACAACATATCACAGTTACAACATATCACAGTTACAACACATCACAGTTACAACACATCACAGTTACAACACATCACAGTTACAACACATCACAGTTACAACACATCACAGTTACCTTACAACACATCACCGTTACAACACATCACCGATACAACACATCACAGTTACAACACATCACAGTTACAACACATCACAGTTACAACACATCACAGTTACAACACATCACAGTTACAACACATCACAGTTACAACACATCACAGTTACAACACATCACAGTTACAACACATCACAGTTACAACACATCACAGTTACAACACATCACAGTTACAACACATCACAGTTACAACACATCACAGTTACAACACATCACAGTCACAACACATCACAGTTACAACACATCACAGTTACAACACATCACAGTTACAACACATCACAGTTACAACACATCACAGTTACAACACATCACAGTTACAACACATCACAGTACAACATCACAGTTACAACACATCACAGTTACAACACATCACAGTTACAACACATCACAGTTACAACACATCACAGTTACAACACATCACAGTTACAACATATCACAGTTACAGCACATCACAGTTACAACACATCACAGTTACAACACATCACAGTTACCTTACAACTCCTAACTTTTTATCATGATGTTAGTGAAACACAGCTAATATTGTACCCAAGAATTAAGACTTTAACTTGTGTAATATAAATCTTACATCATCATAAAAGTCAGGTGTTGTAAGGCAACTCTAAATAGCGATAGCATTTATTTAGATTATATAAAAAAATGGCAGCCAAGGGAGTAACTCTAATTGACACACATCAAACAGTACAATTGCCTCCGGGAAAATTCTAATATTGATGGTGTCGCTGACGCTGGGAAGAGTTCTCAATCCAGGGAGTTGGAGCTACCCCCCTCCCTTCCTCGGATTTGACGTGTACTTACTGGTACGAGTCGGCTGCGTCGGTGATGGCAACGTCGTAGTTTCCTCGGAAGTTATCAGCGAACTCATAGAGATCCTGGGCCAGGTCGAGCATCTGGTTAGCGGAGTCACCGTCCTTATCCTGAGGAGGAAAGTGACCGGGTGAGTTCCGAGGGAAGTAGTGAGGGAAGTAGCAAGGGAAGCAGTTAGGTAAGAAGCAAGGTAAGTAGCGAAGGAAGTAGTGAGAGAAGTAGCGAGAGAGATCGCAAGTAGCGAGCAAAGTAACATGGGAAGTATTATAGGAAGTAGAAAGGGAAGTGGCAATGGAAGTAGCAAGGAAAGTAGTGAGGGAAGTAGCAAAATGGATGTAGCGATGGAAGTAACAACTGAAGTAATGAGGGAAGAAGCAAGGGATGTAGCAAGGTAAGTAGCGAGGGAAGTAGTGAGGGAAGTAGCGAGGGTAGTATCAAGGGAAGCACCAAGGGAAGTAGCTTGGGAAGTAGCGAGGGAAGTAACAAGGGAAGTTGTGAAGCAGATAATGATGGAAATATTGAGGGGGGAATAATGAGGGACGCAGCAAGGGAAGTAGCAATGTAAGTAGCAAGGTAAGCAGCAAGGAAAGTAGTGAGATAAGTAGCAAGGGAAGTAGCTAGGGAAGTAGTGAGGTAAGTAGCAAGGGAAGTAATGAAGGGGGATAATAAGAGAAGTAGCAAGACAGAAAATGGGAACAAGAACGCTATGATAACATGGAGAAGCGCTAAATCAATATGGTTCATTCAGCAACCGGGAAATGGGAGATATTCAGGTGTGATTCGAGGAGGCGGAAGGATTTCAAAAACCCTTCAACCGAAACAGCTACGTAGAGGAGAAACGCAACATGAGAGATGTCGAGAGGAACAGGAGGAACAACAGGAAGAGAACAGAGGGAAGTAAGGAAAGAACAGCAGCGGGAAGTCAAGAACAGAGTTCAACACGAAGGAAAAAGGTGAGTGAAAGAATAGGAATTACTATTGGAGAAGAGGAAGTAGTAGGAAGAGAATAACAGGAAGAAAGAGGCAGAAAGTAATAAGAAAAAATCAGGGAGCAACAGTAAATGTGCAACAGGAAAATAGGTAAAAGAAAGCTTCAAACGGGAAAATAGCAACAGGAAAATAACATCAGGAAACAAACAGGAAGAGAAATAATGGACGAGAGCAACAGGAAAATAATGAGGAAGTAACATAAAAAGAACAAAATGAAAGGTAACAGCAGAAAAAATAGGATAGAAGTAACAGGGACGAAAAACAGACTTAGAAAACACTTACCTTGAACACTAGATAGGAAGCAGCAAGAGCAGCAGCTGTCTCAGCAGCCAGTTCCGAACCTACGACCACAAGAGAGACCAATTACTCACTCCTTAACTCTATCTCTCCTCTTCCACTTTCTCCAGTATTAAAATTATCTGTGTTCGAGGAATTCTGCCGTGCAGGTGAAACGTTTCGCCAATAAAGAAACATCTCATCATCTTCCACTGTTCTTTGTTTTGAACTGAAGAAGCCACTCGATTGCGAAATGTTTCTTCAATAATCATTCCCAAATGTTGCATAAGTGTCTCATTATTCAACTTGTCGGTGTTCAAAACCATTTGAATTAGAGATACATATATTATTCATCAATTACTGTAGTTCACCAGGACACTCGTCTAGAGTACTTCCACCAGGACACTCGTCTAGAGTACTTCCACCAGGACACTCGTCTAGAGTACTTCCACCAGGACATGTATCACTCAACTGAGAAATGTTATCATTTCTAGTTCATAATATTACAAAGATGAGAAACAAGGAGTTGAGGGATGGAGGGTGGAGTTAATTTATGTATCATAGTACTGACTGACCAGCCAGAGTTATCAGGACTCTTACTGACAATCAAGGGTCATCAGGACTATGACCAGCCAGAGTTATCAGGACTTTGACTGACCATCAAGGGTCATCTGGACTATGACCATCAAGGGTAATCAGGATTTTGACCAGCAAGAGTAATCCGGACTCTGATTGACCAAACAGGATTATCATGACACAGTTACACTAACCAGGATTTTCTTCGTCAATCTTGTAAGAAGGTCGCTCCTCTGTCATGTTCTCAGGTCGGTTCCACAGGGCGTGGTCAATTTCACCGCTTCCGACCTGAAAAACGACCAAAGACATGCAATTTTATGCCTGTATTAAATTCTCTCTTGAATATATATCCGTTTTGGCTAGAGTAAATAAAATTAAGGCTGTTAACTCAGGAAATCTTAATAACACGATTGCAAACAAATCACAGAACGGGTGGGGCTCGAACCCATGGCACGCGAGTCCTGAAGCTTGCAGACCAGTGAGTTAACCAATGGTCTATGAACCATTTATGAAACATGTTGTCTCTCTCACACTCTAGGATGGTCATTTTCATATATTGCACTACCTCATATTAGCAACCCAGAGTGTTTGATGATATTTGACAGAGGAAACACATTTAGGTTTTATTCCCACTATGTAACTATAATATAGAATAGAGCAGCTGCACACACACGGGTGTTTCCACGTCCTTCATACTACAGGTGTTCCCTCGATATAACTATCATATAGTATGTGTAGTGGTACCCTGCGAGTGTTCCCATACTACAACTTTCACATAGAATAGAAAAGTTGTAGACTGCGGGTGTTATCACAACGTCCTTGACACAGCAGGTGCTTTCACAATGTAACTGTCATAAATTAAGTAGGTGCTCACCTGGCCCCAGAACTCATTCGTTGAGGTGTAACACTTAGTGAAGTAGTCAGTACCCCACTTGATGGCATCCAACGCGTAATCAGTCTGGCCTGTGAGGAATAACAATATATAAACGTAATTTTCATGTCGTAAACAATACTAAATAAACAAGAAATCCCATATTGGGAGAAAACAAAACAGAATTTAGGCAGAGGTATGAAGGTTCTTTATAGTTCATGATTTATTTTTGCGTCCTCGTGGGATTTAACGCATTAATAAAACTGTGTAACAGAGGAGCATCGCAGTGAACCTGTTACCCTATGCTAGGTAGATCATACTTGAAGTAACTTATTGTCATTCAGTAATCACTTAATGACGCTATTTGACAGCTTATTCTGCTCATTAACAATTCAATTGTTGCTCCCATGTTAGCTCGGATCCTTTCTGAATCAACACAGTATTTTTGAATATTAAAAGAAAGAGAGTTGTTATTAAATTGAATGAAAAATAAGGTAAGAAAGCAAAAAAGAGAGACCAAGGAAAGAACCGTAAGAATTTCTCTTTCCTCCAGTCGAGGGAAGAAAGTCAGTATATATCAGAAATGTAAGCTGACGTTTCTTTTCCTTCTGACGAGATACTTCGACGACGGACATGAATAAGATCTGATGGGCTTCCTGTACCATAAGGGTTGTCCATCACCAGAATCCACAATAAAACAGCTGAGCAAGAACGAACTCACCAGCTTTACTGTAGCCGTCAGAGAAGTCGAGGAGTCCCCAGGCCAACATGGTGATGGTGTAGGACATTGGGAAGCCATACTTGACCAAGTCGCCAGCTGTTAGAGAGGTTAAAACAGATTATGTAATTATCAGTTTAATGTTATTAACCTGACCGACTGACGTAAAAAAGTTTTGTCATTCCATTTATGAATCCTTATATGCTGTTTGCTTTCCATTGATCACATTATTCCACTTCTATATCAATCTTATGTAGAAGAAATGTTTTCTGATATTCCTTTGGAATATTAGGATGAGTAATTTTTAACCAAATTCTCTCTTATTGTTATATCTCCAGCCAAGAGTTTATCATTGTCTACTCTAATAATACTTACCATCGTAGTAGCCACCAGTGAGGTCATGACCAACATCAGAACCGTCATCTAGGGCAGAGTCACCTCGCCATGAGACTCGGTTATTTTCTGGTAGTTGACCTGACCTCTGGGCTTCGTAGAAGAAGAATGACATACAGAGCGCCTGTGGGTGTGAGAAGGTGAAGGAGAAAGTAGGCAGATGTCTATGTCGTTCTAGATTTTAGATTTTTGTATCGACAGGCAATTTTTTTGAGACAACATTACTCATCCTGTGAGCGAATGTACCACCAAAAGTGTTGATACGTTATTGCCATATCAACTTCATTCTTGGCATTTTCAATATTTAGTATACAAGTAAACAGTACCAAAGTGCAGCAAATCCTGCATATATTTAAAAATGCTGCTAACATTAGTTACAACATCTTTGCACTGCACATATATGTATTAACAGGGTAATCACTGTGCTGGAGAGTGTGTTTCACCTTCTACTTACACACTTTACACTCTCTAACCTCTCCAGGAGTTGCTCCACCAACCAGCCACTCATAGAGGACACCTTACATAGATCCTGGCCACCACCACCATTTTAATCATAAACAAATGATTTAAAACAACACAATTTAAAGGTTCACTATTTTCTAAGTATCACTTTTATTGAACTCTCTCGAAAATAAACAAGCCGTATATATCGTGTATGCAATATTTCACAGCTAACTTATAAATCAGAAATGAAAGCTAGACATTTTTTCCCATCTTGGTTGGGACTTTATCAAGCATCTGCTAAAATGTACTTTAAATCATTGTTCAAGAAAATGGATTTTTGTTCGGCAACCATTATATCTATTACAGACGTCTATAACATTTTTAAGTTATTGTATTTTGATGTTATAATGAATATTTTATTATAAATATTCGTCTATTTGTACTTATTTTTATTTACTGTGCAGAAGGAGGACTCACCTGCTGGTAGTCGACGGGTGACATATCCGTAGGCTCACATGGGTTCTCGTCAGCGTGGGCGGCATCTGTGGGCGTGAGGAGCGATGAGTGAGTGACGTGGACATAAGGAGTGGTGAGTGAATAATGTGGGCGTATCTCTTTATAAAGCTATGTATGGATCCTGCCTCCACTACATCACTCTCCAGATTGTTCCACTTCCTGACTGAAGGAATACTTCCTAACATCCCTGTGACTCATCAGAATCTTTAACTTCCAGTTGTGATCCATTGTTGGTGTGTCTCATCTTTGACACATCTTGTCCCTATTCACTTTGTCACTTCTTTTCGGTTCCCCAGTGTCGTTAGGTCGATTTCCCTTAACCTCTCTTCGTAGGACATATTTCTTAGCTCCGGGACTAGTCTTCTTGCAAACCTTTCAATTTCTCTAATTTCCTGACGTGCTTGATAGGGTGTGGAGTTTCAAACTGGTGCTGTATACTCCAGCTTGACATTCACAGTGTAATGAGTATTGATCGATTCCCTACTAAGGTGTCGAAACGCTATTCTTAGGTTTGCTAGGCGCCCATATGCTTTAGCAGTTATTCGATTGATGCGCTCCTTAATAGATGTGTTCGGTATTATACTCACCACAAGATCCTTTTCCTTGAGTGAGGTTGGCAGTCTTTGGCCCCCTAGCCTGTTTTCTGTATGCTGTCTTTTTTGACCTTCCCCAATCTTCATGATTTTGCACTTGGTGGGGTTAAACTCCAGGAGCCAGTTGCTGGACCAGGCTTGCAGCATGTCTAGATCCCTTTGTAGTCCTACCTGATCCTCATCCAATTGAATCCATTGCATTAGCTTCACATTGTCTGCAAACAGAGACACCTCAGAATATATCCCTTCCATCATGTCATTTACATATATCAGAAACAGCACCGGTCCTAGGACTGACCCGTGTGCAGCCCCGCTCGTCACAGGCACCCACTCTGACACCTCATCACGTACCATGAGTCATTGTTGTGTTCTTGTCAGGTATTCTCAGATTCATTGCAGTGCCTTTCCTGTTATACCTGCCTGCCCCTCTATCTTTTGCACTAATCTCTTGTGTTACCCTTGTAGGTTTAGCGCTTCAATTTTTTATTATAATAATAATCTCTTGTGTGGAACTGTATCGAAAGCTTCCTTACAATCCATGAAAATGCAATCTGCCCACACTCTGTCTTTTGTCTTACTTCCGCCATCTTGTCGTAAAACTCCAGTAGGTTTGTGAGACAGGATTTCCCTTCCCCGAAACCATGGTGGTTATCGTGTATAAGGTCATTCCTTTCTAGGTGTTCCAGAACTCTTCTGATAATCTTCTTCATGACTTTTCATACTATTCATGTCAGTGACACTGGTCTGTAGTTTAATGCTGCCTGTCTGTCTCCTATCGTAAAAGATGGGACTACATTTGCTGTTTTCCACACCTCAGGTAGTTGCCCTGTTTCGATAGATGTGTTGAAAATTGTTTTTAGTGGAGAGATGTTGTCTGGTCCAACCACCTTTTAGATATCTAGTTCGATTAGCAGCCTGTTCACCTCCTTCTTGATTGTATGTACTGTCTCCAGCACTTGTTGGTGTACCCCACCATTCTGACTGTGCAGTTCCTTCTGTTTCCACTGAAAATACTTCTGTAAATTACATGTTGAGCTCTTCATATACTTCTCGGTTGTTTCTTTTGATCTACTTTCCTCAACATGATCACCTGGTCTTTGACTGCGTTTATATAGCCTGATGTGGCTGTATAACAGCTTCGGGTCTGACCTGGCTTTCGATGCTGTCATTTTCGTATTGCCACTGGGCCTTCTTCCCTGTCTGTGCATATTTGTTTCTGGCTTTTCAACTAATCTCCTTTTAGTCATTCCCCAATCTTGGAGGTGAACAGGTGAGCTGTGGTGTCCCCTAGCGGTGAAACAGAGAAACTTTATTTTCACCAACATGGCGGACGGTTACCGACGACATGTGAACACTGTTTGCATTGATTTGATTCAGGGAGCTGTGTACCCCGATAATGCTGAGGTTCTCCTGCCTTTGATTATACGAAATACTTATGGGATCCCAAGTGCAGCTTTATATGGGATTTCCCTGAATGGGGCCGCCAGGATCTTCATAAAGTTTGCCTCCACCAGCGCATACGAGGAAATTGTGGAGCGGTTCAAGGAAAAGAGCATCGTCATCAACACAGGGCTGGAGGTACGTCTGCGCGATGTATCTGCATATTATTCTTGGATTTGAATAAGTAACATTCCATTTGAGGCGGTTGAAGAGGATGTCAGGCGTGTCTTCAGTCAGTACGGGGTCATTCATGCGACCACCGTTGGACGGTGGGCCCAGGGAATCTATGCAGGTATGCCGGAGGGTTCCTACTCCCTCAAAATGACCCTGAGGCGGCAGATTCAGTCATACGTCCTAATGGAGGCTTTTCATACACAGGTGTACATAACGTATGCCGGGCAGCTAAGGACGTGTCGTCTCTGTGGTGCCCCGGGTCATGTGGCGACAACGTGTGAGCGACATAGGGAGTAGAAGCAGGGCCGGGAAGGTGGAGCCATTCATGAGGAGATGGTCGGGCGTGAGGAACCCGTAACTCAGTGCCATCAGCTGTGATGGTTGTCTTGGCTGATGCATCCGTCAAGGACAGTTGGAGTGCAGCTGTTGAGGCGGCTGAGGAGGAGGCCATTTTGACCTTAACCCTGGCGTCGCATGTTGTGATGCAGGATCCAGGTCAGGATGTCTTGGGTGACGAGCATGCGGTGGTGGGGTCTGTGTTATCGGTTCCCAGTTTTGAGGAGATCCAGAGGATTCTCGAGCACCCACTGCCAAACGGGTTATTAAGTCCAACGGTGGACTCACATGTGGAGTTGAAGCATTCAGTGTGTGTGGACAGTAGTGGTGCGGACTTTGCTGACCGCGGGTCTGTGGTTACAGCTGAAGTATCCCACAAACGGCCTAGCAGTACCGCTGAGGATGATGTGCTAACCCCAGGCCAAAGGTCGTGTAAAATGGTCTATGCGGATGTGGCCAAGGGTAGGAAGGTTGCAAAGCAGGGCAAGAATAGCGGGGCTGGTGGGAAGGTTTGTCGAGGAGTCAGTGGAATTTCCAGGACAGGTGTGCCAGGACCAGTATGACGTAGTGGTAAACCCCCATTGATGTTTTCAGGTGTTTCAACATGAATGTTAATGGCCTCCGAATGGAGGTAAAGAGGAGATGGGTAGAGATAACACTCAGGCGCATGAATGTTGACGTTTGCTTCTTTCAGGAGCACAATTTAAGGTGTGGAAGGGACTATCGATTGATTGGTTATACATGTTATATGGGGAGTTCTGAAAATCTCAAGGGTGGGGTTGTTGTGGGGATCCGTGAGACAAGCCCCTTCAGGTTGAAGGCGTGGGAGGAGGGGGAAGGAGGAAGGATTGTTAGGGTAGGGGGGGAGTGGGGTGACATACAGGTGTGTTTTATCGGGGTTTATATGCCGGTGACTAACAATCGTCGGGTGAATGAAGAGTTTGTTCACGATTTTTTAGTTTACACTTTGCGGGGTCTCCCTTTAGTCACCGTCATCGCAGGTGATTGGAATTGCGTGATTAGAGGAAAGGATGTGGAACCTAGAGGGGCGGGTTGCGTGTTGGGGGTCTTGAGGGAGGTGTTGCAGGCGGTCAGGGTGGTGGATGTAGTTAGGAGAGGTGGGTGGCAGGTGGAACACACTTATATTAAACAGGGTTACGCAGCATGGCTGGATCGGGTTTATGTGTCGGGTGCGGTTCGGGTCGGTGCTGTATCTTGTGAGGATCTGGGTTACTCGGACCATAGAGGTGTTTTGGCTGAGCTGGGGTGGCAAGGAGCGGTGAGGATTTACCCTAGCTACTGGAAATTGAACGTATGTTTGTTGCAAGTGCCAGATCATCGAGAGATTTTTGCGGAATGGGGGTCGGGGGGTTGGTGACGTAGTGGAACGTGAGAGCGAAAGTGGCCATCAGGGAATTCTACAAAAGGGTGGGCGGGGAGAAGGCACGTTTTTGGTTGGGGATGCAGAGGTATTTAGAGGGGCAACTAAAGGAGTACTATGGGGGAGTAGGGAGATATCCGTATTCAAAAATTGAAAATCTTAGGATGCAACTGAGGGACATACAAAATGAAGGATTTCATGCTCTGAGGGTGTGAGGGGGTTTGGAGGAGGTACTTTGGGGGATAAACCCTCGGTGCTAGTTTTACGTAAGTTTTAAGTCCGGAGAAAGGGAATGACGGTTATGTCTTTAGCGGCAGGTAATTCGCACCACAGATGCCATGAGACAAATGGTTTGAGCACAAATTGGGATGGAGGGAAGGTAACTGGCATGCGAGTGAGATGGTTTTGGAGGGTATCATTTCGAGACTAGGTACGGAGGATAGGGAGCTAATGGAAGGATGTATCACTGAAGAGGAAGTGTGGCAGGCAGTGAGGAGCCAAAAATTGGGGAAAGCGCTGGGTCTCGATGGGATTTCGAGGGACTTTTATGAGGATCATTGGGAGGTTTTACGACAGGTGTTGGTCAGGGTATTCATTGATATGAAGTTGCAGGGTAGGATGGGTGGGGAGCTAGATACGGAGATCGTGGTTTTAGTGCCTAAGGGAAGTGGCTGCGGGACTCTTCGGGCATATAGGCCAATTACGTTATTATGTGCTGACTATAAAAGTTTTGTGCGTGTTTTAGCAAAGCGCATGAAGAAGGTTTTGGGGAAGTTATTGGAGGGTGGGCAGTATGGGGTCCCAGGACGCAGCATGAGGGAGGGACATCACAAGATTAAACGTTTCATTGAGGGTAGGGGGGCGGGGGGTGTCGTGGGGCTGGATTGGGAAACAGCCTACAACAGTGTAGATAGGGGCATATTATTGGGTATACTGTTGAGACAGGGGTTTGAAGAGGAGGTAGTGGAATGGTTGCACACTTTGTATGCAGGAGCTAGAGTAAGAGTACAGGTGAATGGGAGGGTGGGGTCCGTGGAATGGGGTTGCAACAGGGGTGCCCCTTATCACAGCTTCTGTTTGCGTGTTTGCAGGATCCCTTTTTACAGGTTGGTGTCAGAGGGCGTCAGGGAGGGAGGTTGTGAGCTAGGAGGAGGAGCGGGGATTTTTGGTTACGTGGATGACACCACCATTTTAGTGGGTAGCGAGGAGGGTTTGGGGAATGTCAACAGAATCATAGAGGTTTTTGGACGGGCAACAGGTATGCGGGCGAATAGGGTGAAATCGAAGTTGTTAGAGGTAGGAACGTGGGTGGGGGAGGCGTTGGGGCAGAGGTTTGGGTGGGCAACAGTAGATAGATTAAAAATATGTGGGGTGGCTTTTGGTAATGTGGCGAGCGTGGTGCGTGAGATTAATTCCTCTGCGGGGGAGAGCAGCTGGGAGTGGGGATGGTGGTGGGAGAGGCACGACCAAGAGCTACAGGAAAACACTGAGGAGAGATGGAGGGAAAGGCAATGGGAGGCGGAGAGGGGGTTGACGCGGCTTTAGGTAGGCTGGTGGGATGGAGGCCGGGCGAGGTAACCCTCTTGCAAAGGACGATTGTTATTAATTCTTTGGTGTATAGTAAGCTTTGGCATGTCGCCGCCGTACATCCCCTCCTGGAAAGAGACATCCAGCACTTGCAGGACAGAGTTTTGCAATTTATTTGGGGTTTCGAGAGGCATTGGTTACGAAAGGAGGTGGTAATGACAAAGGTAGGGAAGGGAGGAATGGGTCTGATACCTTTGCATAGGAGATTAATGGGGTTATACGTTAGACAGGAATTTATAGCGAGGGGTGGGTATCGGGGGGGCAAGGGTGAATAGAGTCATTAGGGAGGTTAGGTGGTGGTGGCAAGGCCAGGACCGGTCGGTGTGTGAGGCGATTCTGAGGCATCTCCTGGTGGTCCTGGATCCTGGACGGGTAAAATTGAGGAGTTTGGATAGGGTGGGAATGGGGGACGTGGGGGTGCTAGGTGAGGAGGTTTATCCAAGGTATAACTGGAATGTTACATGGTACTGGTTCAGACAGCTGAAGTTGCCTCCCAGAGTGCGAGAAACAGGGTATCATTTTCTTCATGGCATTCTCGCTTCCAGGGCGCAGCTTTTGGTGATGGGTTTGGCAAGTGATGGGTTTTGTACGCATTGTGGAATGCCAGACACGGCTTTTCACATTGTGTATTTTTGCGAGGGTTTGGGGAGGGTGAGGGAAGTAGGTTTACGATTTGCATCATAATTCATTATGCTTCTTAGGGTGCTGTATTATGGCAATGTTAGTTCCTGTGTTTCCCTGTGTTTTACCTATATTGATGTTTTGTGCACTTGCTTGTGGGATGGCTACTGTTGTATTTGAAGGTGTTTCTTGTTTCTGGTGTATTGATTTCCGCATTCTGTACGTCGTGTCCCTTTTAACCTAAAGGGTAAACCCATTGTAGTGTACCCAGTTTTCTATGTTCCCACATTGTGTTTATATGATATGAAATTTGACTAAGATGAATGTGCATTGTAATGTATCAGGATTATTGTTACATGAGTTTTTTTTTTAGCCATTATGTTTTGGTATTTTTTCTTGTCCAGGACTGTCTATGTATGTCCTGGGTTTAGATTTAAAGGGATTTAGTTACGTGTCCTCTCGATATCAAGGAGATAACTGATATGTATTGGTTTAATGTATATTAAGGACTATCATTGTTTAAGTGATTTTCTAATCAACATGTATGTAAGTTATAGGTAGTGTGTAGGTACGGGGATTGGAGTTTAGTGGCTATTTTATGTACATTAGTAGGTAGTTTTTTTGAACTGTGTTAAATGTAATGATCTGAAATGTGCACTTGTACGTGGAGATGTAAGCAATTGTTGTCCCAGTTTCTCACAGATGTGCACGGGCGTGGTAGTAGCATGTTGGGGGGGGTTATGAATTTGTATCATGCCGAAAATCTTGGTTTCTTGGGGTCATTAAACCTTGTTTCGGTTTATTTTATGTATAAGTAAGCATAAAAGTTTTTGTTCCTTTTGTTTGAAGGATTACTTATGCGATAGGGGTTTTTCTTTAGTGTGTATTATTTATGTGCTGTTTAAGTATTAATTGTTCTAGGACAGCACCTTATATACTTACTTACGGTGGCTGGTGAATGTTTTCTTTTTATCCTGTTAAAGGTATCGGTTTTTTAGATACTAATCGTAGAGTCTTTATGAGAGTATATTTCCAGATGTTTGTAAAAATTTTATAATATGTTTTTAAATAAAATATAAAAAAATCTCCTTATTTTCCTAAATCCTATGTCTTCTATAGTTTTTCCATTCTCTAGCGCACTGGTGCTCGTTCTGGTCTTCCCATTATTTCTGTTGCTCTTGGGTACGAACCTCTCCTCCGCCTCCTTGCATTTTGTTGTCACATATTCCATCATTTCATTTACTGATTTCCCCACCAGTTCTCTTTCTCACTGAACCTCATGCAGCAATTTTTTTCCTTCCTGTGGAGTCCAATGTTTTGTAGTTTGGCTTATCACGTCCTACTCTTCCAGCTTCTCTCTCAACATGTAAGTCTACTATGAATTCAATGCTAAGGACCACGTGATCACTATCTCTGAGGGGCCTTTCGTATATTATGTCTTCAATGTTTGAACTACTCAAGGTGAATATGAGGTCCAGTCTTGATGGTTCATCCTCTCTTCTCTCTCTCTCTCTCTTGTAGTGTCCCTAACGTGTTGGTTTTCCAGTACCACCTCCATTACTTTAGCCCTCCACGTTTCTGGTCCCCCATGTGGCTCTAGGTTTTCCCAGTCAATCTCCTTGTGACTAAAATCACCCACAGCTGGTAACTTTAACCTGCCCATGTGGGCTCTACTGGTCACCTCAGCTAGCTTATCAACGATTGATCTGTTGCTCTCATCATATTTTTGTTTTGGCCTCCTGCTCTTCTGTGGATGGCTACAACAGTGGTGCATACTGCACCATACTCTCCCCCGCATGCTCTTCTGTTTCTCGTGGATTGTCGTAGTTTTTTTCCCCCATGCCAGAAGCGTAGAATTATGTCAGTGATCTTATAAAGTTTATCTCTCAAACGCTTGGAACGAATCTAGGAAAAAATAGTACCCACTGAGCCAGAAACATGGAAAGAAGTGTGTATGTAACAGTGGTGGTGCACGAGGTCAACTATAAGCTTAAAGTGATGTGTGAAATAATTAACACAGTATAATTTCTGTGAGAGGAAAGAAAGCCTCCCTGAAAATAGAGCAATATACATAGTGATACAGTGTATATCACAGTGATACACAGTGTATAGATAAGATACCATAATAAATGTTGTGGAGTTAAATAAGAGTGTATTCTTTAGAAATAGGCCTAGTGGATAACACGGCATTTAATCAGTTGCCAGGAGTCGCCAGGATCCTAGCACGTGAGCAAGTTGTTTAATAATCGCTACTTACTGCTAGTCTTACGTATGTATAGAAATACCACAGCGTGCAATACAGTGCAAACACAAAAGGCTGTACAAATCTTGTGGAATTATATAAAAAATATACACGTTGTAGAAATAAGAAAAAACAGTCGAGTTGTCAGTGAACGTAGAATACACAATAGTGAACGTAGTATACACAATAGTAAACGTAGTATACACAATAGTGAACGTAGTATACACAATAGTGAACGCAGTATACACAATAGTGAACGCAGTATACACAATAGTGAACGCAATATACATAATAGTGAACGCAGTATACACAATAGTGAACGCAGTATACACAATAGTGAACGCAAAATACACAATAATGAGCGCAGTATACACAATAGTGAACGAAATATACACAATAGTGAGCGCAGTATACACAATAGTGAACGTAATATACACAATAATGAACGCAGTATATACAATAGTGAACGCAATATACACAATAATGAGCGCAGTATACACAATAGTGAACGAAATATACACAATAGTGAAAGCAATATACACAATAGTGAACGCAGTATACACAATAGTGAACGCAGTATACACAATAGTGAACGCAGTATACACAATATTGAATGCAGTACACACAAAAGTGAATGCAGTATACACAATAGTGAATGCAGTATACACAACAGAAAGCATTTCCTTCTAGTAATCCTCATGCCAGTCATTACCATAGCTAATAACAGTGACACCATAGTACTTGGTGTGGTGGAATTGAAAAAAAATCTAGTAAAGCTAAATACAGTAATCTATAAGTGCCCAAAATCTAGGATGTAAGAGGTGCTAGAGACCACCAGTTCCTCAACATGCTGTAGAAGCTGCCAGTAGTCACCAGCTCACCAAACATGCAAGTCAAATAATAATAATGACAATTACAATAATAACAATATGATCTATACAAATTATAGATATCAAACTACAGTATTACCAACATATATAAATAATACTTAAAATACATAAATACAAAAGCCTATATATATCAAACTACAGTATTTATACCAACATATAAAACAAAATGTTTTGATATTAGGCTTACCTCACCAGTTGTATGGGATTGAAACTATAATGCATAAAATCCATACATATCAAAATACAGTATATGACCATCATTAAAATCTGTGTAGCCTGCAGAAAGAGTAATAGACGAAGTCACGCTTGGATTGCATGCAATCTCTTTGGTAAGTGGTTCCATGGGTCATGCAGGAACTTTAAACCAGCAACCACTATTGATATAAAATAAAAATAAAATATTTTGGGGTCTCCCCAAATGAGATACACCTGTGGGAAAATAAAATGGGTGGGTTGGATGGGGCTGTCTTGGAGAACAGTGCTCCAGAGGGTGCTGATGTCGTCCTGGAGGACAGTGCACCAGATGAGGTTGGTGTTGTCCTGGAGGACAGTGCACCAGATGGAGACAGTGGCCTTGGAGATGATGGAACGAAAGGGAATGATGCCTCAGGAAACAGTGTTGATGCATTGCTAGTAAAATCTAATGGAAACACTGATGTCCATACAGTAGCTGTAGGTAGTGAGGAAACAGAAAAAAGTGTACCAGTAGGGAATGCCTTGGGTATCTGCACGCATGGTATATCTGGAAAAACAGGTGGGATATGCACTTTTGACCATCCCAAAAAATGCCGCCCCCTCATGACAACAGGAGAGTGCAACTTTTCTTCTTGTAACTTTCTTCACCCCAGAATGTGTCACTCGTCAGTCTTTGAAAGCAATGCTACAATGTATATTGTCAGGCACAATGTATATTGTCAGGGACAAGAAGATATAGATCATGCAGACCATGGGAAACAAAAGAGGGGAGCGAAAACCTCTCCAGAGAAGGTTTTTTTAGTGCCAGGAAGGAAAAACGACCGGCAAAAAATGACAGAAATCCTCCACCAACTGAAACCACTTCTGGAGCAGAGGCACAGTCATTAGCCTCCACTCCAGAACAATAGATATTAATGCCAACAAACAAAGCCCCCCTAAATTTAATCAATATAACGACATTTATCTCTGCAAACATACAGTGTCTAAAGCTATCAACAAGCAACAAAATACCTTACATCAAGGGATTGCTCACGGAGTCAAATACAATGTTTGCAGCTCTCTCAGAGACAAAGAAATATGAATCCCAGGTTATAACCTATTCATATGCGACAGACTAAACAGGCAACAGAGTCGCTCATTTGCTCAGAACTGCTAAACACCTCAAATGATGTAGTTGAAGTTTTTGCAGTAAAGATCGAAAACCAGAACCTTATCATTGTGGTGGTATACAATCCTCCGGATGCAACTTCTCAGCAATTCCAGGAACAGCATTTAAAAATTGACCACTGTCTGGAAAATCTCCCAACTCCTGCCCCAAACATCTTGCTACTGGGAGATTTCAACTTGAGACACCTAAAATGGAGGAGTTTAGCAAATAATGTTTTAGTAGAGATCACCCGAGGAGGCAGCTCAGATAAAAATTTACACATACACGAGCTATTAAACTTCTGCACCAAAATCACCTTAAACCAGCAAATAATAGAGCCTCATCTTCACTATAATCGACAATCTGATGTATAATAAAACTGTATCAAAAACAATACACTGAGATCACAACATAATAGAGGTACATATATGTATATACACAGGGCTCCTGACCAGCAAAATGTAATCAGTTATGAGAGTGCCTTCAAAAAATTAAACTTCAATAACAAAAACATACAATAGGAAAAAGTCAACCATATCTTAAATGAAACAAGCTGGGAAGATATCCTAAACGACACGGATCCAAACCATTTGCCTAGAAAAAATAACTCTGTGGCACTTGAGGTCTGCTTAATGCACATTCCATTAGGGAAAAGAAAGAGATGATGAAATCTAGAAAGAGAGAGATGTTCCCTATACAGGCGAAGGCGAAGAATCACAGAGCTGTTGAAAGGGGCCAGTATATCTGTAATACGAAGGAAGGGACAGATTAGAGAAATAGCAAATAATGAACTTAAGCTTAAGGAATCTTTCAGGAGACAAGAATCTCAGGAAGAACTTAAAGCCATAAAGAAAATTCAAAGAAACCCAAAATACTTCTTCTCTTAAGCCAAATCTAAGGAAAAACAACATCCAGTATTGGGACCTACACAGATGACAGGAAAGAAATGAGTGAGATACTAAAGTCCCAATATGACTCAGTGTTCAGCGAGCCATTAACCTGACTAAGGGTCGTCAATCTAAAAAAAAATTTATGAGCGTGACCCAAAATTTGGTCATTTCATGACCCAAAATTTGGTCATTTCAAAAATCTCTGATATTATCCAAACACCATAAGACTTCGAAAAGGCACTCTGCCCCATGCCCGGACTTGTGGAACTCTGTGTACATCAAGAACTGCAAGAAGCCCCTGTCACGTGCCTTCAGCATTCTATGGAGAGAGAGCATGGACACAGGGGTCATCCCAGTCACTAAAAACAACAGACAGCCCCACTCTACAAAGGTGACAGTAAAGCAACTGCAAAGAACTATAAATCAATAACGCTAACATCCCATATCATAAAAATCTTTGAAATGGTTCTAAGAAGCAAGATCGCCAACCACCTAGATACCAATCAAATACACAACCCAGGGCAACACGGGTTTAGAGGAGGTCGCTCATGCCTGTCCCAGCTACTGGGCCACTATGACAAGGTCCTGATGTTTTAGAGGATAAACAAAATGCAGATGTAGTATACACAGACTTTGCGAAAGTCTTTGACAAGTGTGACCACTGTGTAATAGCGCACAAATATGTGATAAAGAAATAATAGGAAAAGCTGGTAAACGGATCTATAACTTCCTAACAAATAGAACATAAAGAGTAATAGTAAACAGAGTAACATCTGAGGAAGCTACAGTGAAAAGCTCTGTTCCACATGCCACAGTACTTGCTCCCATCCTGTTCCTCATCCTCATATCTGACATAGACAGAGATATAAGCCATAGCACTGTGTCTTCCTTTGCGGATGACACCCGAAATGCCGTTACAGTGCCTCCTTCGAAAACACCACAAGACTCCAAGCACACATCAACCAAATCTTTAAATGGACCGCAAAAAACAATATGAAGTTAAATGAAGAGAAAATTCAACTACTCAAATATGGAAAAATTAAGGAAATTAAAACTGTATCAGGGTATACAAAAATTCTAACCACACAATTGAGCGAAAAACTAATGTAAAGGATCTGGGAGTGATAATGTCAGATGATCTCACCTTCAAAGATGACAACAATGTATCTACCTCATCTGCTAGAAAAATGATAGGATGGATAATGAGAACCTTCAAAACTAGGGACGCCAAGAACATGATGATTCTCTTCAAATCGCTTGTTCTCTCTAGGCTGGAATACTGCTTTACGCTAACTGCCCCTTTCAAGGCAGACGAATTTGCTGACCTGGAGAATGAACGTATAACCTACCCGGCACACATAAGTTCGATAAAGCACCTAAATTACCGGAAATGATTGAAGTCCCTTGATTTGTATTCCCTGGAACACAAGTGAGAAAGATAAATGATAATATACACTTTGAAAATCCTAGAGGGATTAGTACCAAACTTGCACACGAAAATAGCTCCCTATGAAAGCAAAAGACTCACAGGAGATGCAATATTCTCCCAATGAAAAGCAGGGGCTCCACGAGTACACTAAGAGACGACACAATAAGTGTCCCAGCATATACAAAGGGAATTACCAATAGACCCCTGGGTGTCTTCAAGAAAGCGCTGGACAGGCACCTATAGTCAGTAAATGATTAGCCAGGTTGTGGTTCTTACATTAGTTTATGTGCGGCCAGCAGTAACAGCCTGGTTCATCAGACCCTAATCCACCATGAGGTCTGGTCTCAGGCCGAGCCACAGGGGCGTTGATCCCCAAAACCATCTCCAATTATTCATCACTGTAATCACCATCTTGGGACCCCCCATTGTAAAGTGTTTCTACTATGTAATCCCTTGCCTCCCTCTGTTCCCTCCTTCCAATTCCTCAAAACTCCACTGGTTTTTTATGAGCAGTGCAACTCCTCCATCCTCTCTATTCAATCTATTTTTCCTCAGGATCTGATAGCCAGCTGGAAAGATTGCTTCTGTTATCATTCCTGTGAGCTTAGTTTCCGTTAGTGCTATGATATCTTGTGATGCCTCCATGATTCTTTCGTGCCACTCCTCACAATTATTTGTTATTCTGTCTGCATTGGTGTACCATACCTTCAGCCTCTTTCCTAAAACTTTATTCTGGGGGGATGGGGATTAGGAGACCTAGCAGGGTGCTATGAGAGGCTGCTGTGTAGTTGGGGTTTGAGCTGGGGATGGGAGCTGTGAGTATGGTTTGTTTTGGGTAATATGTTTAGATGTGGACATTTGTGGGTGGTTGTGCTTGCTGCTCCTCCCGACTCTAGTTGTCCCTGTCTGATTCTATCCTTGTCTCTCTTTCCCTTTTTGTCTTTGTATCCTCTCAGTTTCTGTTGTTCTGTTCTCGTTATGTCGCGGTCTAGGTACACCCACTAGTATTTTGGTATGTCCTTTAGCCGTGATTTCTGCTTCAGATCCCGTTTGACACCGGTTCTTTTTTGAAAATCAATTTGACTAGCCGATTACTTAATTTCGAATAATCCCCTATTCTCTGGAAATTTAGCACTTCGGTCATGTCCTTCTCTCCTGTTTAATGATATTTTCAATCTCTTTTATCTTCCTGTCGTCTTTTGTGTGTATTCTCCTATTTATAGTTGCAGGGGTCGATTCACAGCTCCTGGCCCCGCCTCTTCACTGGTTGCTACAGGTCACTCCCTACCTTGCTCCAGATATTTATCATATCTCTTCTTAAAGCTATGTATGGCTCCTGCCTCCAACACTTTTTTTTCCTGACAGTTCCACTTCCTGACAACTCTGTGACTGAAGAAATACTTCCTAACATCCCAGTGACTCATCTGAGTCTTCAACTTCCAATTGTGACTCCTTGTTGGTGCGTCCCATCTTTGGAACATCCTTTTCTTGTCCACCTTGTCGATTTCTCTCAGTGTTTGATATGCTGTTATCATCTCAACCCTGTCCCTCTTGTTCTCCAGTGTCGTCGGGTCAATTTCCCTTAACAGCTCCGGGAATAGTCTCGTTGCAAACGTTTGCACTTTCTCTAATTTCCTAAGGTGCTTGGCCAAGTGTGGGTTCCAAACTGGTGCTGAATACTCCAATATGGGTCTGACGTACACGGCGTACAGAGTCCTGAACGCCTCCTTACTGAGATGTAGGAATGTTATTCATAGGTTTGCTAGTAGCCCGTGTGTGTGTATGTGTGTTTAAGTTAAACTAGTTCATACCAATGCAGACGAGAGCGAGTGCCCCCAGCAGGCAGGTCTTCACCAGAACCCCGTAGCCATGACTTCAGACTCTGTGGTGATGATGGGTCTGTCCTTCTCTCTTATATAGTCAAACAAGTACGCCCCACCTGTGTGATCGTGGCAGCTGTTGTTTACCTGAGACCCAATAAACCTTGTGTTTATACGAGTGTTTCTAAGCGTGAGACAAGTTATTCACAGACGAAGATTATTGACAAGTACTTTCAGATGTTGTTACTCACAGTGTTCACCTTGAACACCCACTGTCAGTGTATGAGGATGTTAGTGGGAGAATTTTTCATACTTAGTTCTATCAATAGTTTAGTAAATGTTAGATCAGATAATAAGACCACTTGATAATCACCCTTCTATGGCAGAAATGACATGTATGCCAGGGATGGGGTTCACTTATCTAGGTTTGGGGTGGGGGCACTGGCAACTGCAGTGGAGGGAGCTGCTGGGCTTTGAACTAGAAAAGGTTAGTGGTATGGGTTATGGGGGGGAAAACAGTGAAGTCCCAGTGTAGTAATGTTATGAATTTTAGGGGAACTAGTAATAGGCAGAATAAGGTGGATATTGGAAAGTCAGTGGCACTAGGTGACAAGGAGAGCAATAGGTATAGTGGAAAAACAGAAATGAACAAGAAGAGTAAAGAGAAGGGAGGTTTTCTGAACATTTTTTATACTAATAGTCGAAGTGCGAGAAATAAGATGGACGAATTGAGATTAGTTGCAAGTACAGGTAATATTGATGTTTTTGCATTAACTGAGACGTGGTTTAATATGAAAAATCGGGACATGCCTGCTGAATGTCACATTCAGGGTTTTAAATTGTTCCAAGTAGACAGAAGTATCGGGAAGGGGGGTGGAGTGGCACTGTATGTCCGAGATCGCTTGAACTGTTGCATAAAAACGGGTATAAAGTCTGAAATAACACATACAGAGTCTGTCTGGATAAAATTTTCAGAAGGGCATGAAAAATTGATTTTAGGCGTGATATACCGTCCCCCAAACTTAGATAGGAACCAAGGGAGACTATTATGGGAGGAAATTGTTAAGGCCACAATGCACGATAACGTAGTAATTCTAAGAGACTTCAACTTTAGTCAGATTGATTGGAATTTCTTGACTGGGAATTTAGAATCTAATGACTTCCTAGAAGTATTTCAGGAGTGTTTTTTGAAGCAGTTTGTGACAGAACCTACAAGGGAAAATAACCTGCTTGACTTAATTCTGGCAAACAAGGAAACTCTTGTTAATAATTTAGAAATTAAAGATGAACTCGGCGCAAGCGACCACAAATCGATTACCTTTAGCATTGAATGGAAGTATTATAGTAGGGATAACTCAGTAACGGCCCCAGATTTTCGCTTAGCAGATTACAATGGACTTAGAGAACACTTATCATCTGTGGACTGGGGTAATGTAGAGAGCTATCAATATGACAGTTTTCTAAACACTATACAGGCTGTCCAAAGAACATTTATCCCATATAAAGAAATTAGATCGAATAGAAATGACCCAAAATGGATGAATAAAAGGCTCAAATATCTTTTAGTGCAGAAGAAAAAACTTATTGGCGTATCAAAAGAGGTGAGGGTCATCTTATGAATCAGTATACTGACATTAAGACTGACGTTAAAAAGAGGATAAGAAAAGCTAAACGGGACTACGAAATTAAAGTTGCTAGGGATTCGAAAACTATTCCAAAAAGTTTTTTCCAGGTGTATAGAACAAAAGTTAGAGATAAGATAGGTCCCCTTAAAAATAACTATGGGTATCTTACTGACAAAGATAATGAAATGTGCTGTATTTTAAATAATTATTTTCTCTCGGTTTTCACTCATGAAGACACTAACAATTTCCCAATAATTAGGTTTTTTAGTGGGTCTGAAGATAAATTGTGTAATATCACAGTCACTAGCGAAATGGTTATCAAACAGACAGTTTGAAGCAAAATAAATCGCCTGGTCCTGATGAGCTTTTCTCAAGGGTTCTTAAGGAATGCAAAATGGAACTCTGTGAACCTTTAACTAATATTTTTAATATATCTCTTCAAACAGGTGTAGTGTCTGATATGTGGAAGATGGCTAATTTAATTCCTATTTTTAAAGCAGGGAACAAGTCGTTGCAGGGAACAAGTCGTTACCGTCAAATTACTGCCCAATAAGGCTAACCTCAATTGAAGGCAAATTACTAGAGTCAATTATAGCTGATAATATAAGAAGCCATGATCGAGGAATAGAAGTGGAAAATGGGTATTAACAAAGGGGATATAAATAAGGTCTTGAGGATATCTCTCCAAGAGAGAACCCGCAATAATGAATTCAAATTAGATAAGTTTAGATTTAGAAAGTATATAGGAAAGTATTGGTTTAGAAATAGGGTAGTTGATGAGTGGAACAGTCTGCCTAGTAGGGTTATTGAAGCTAGGACCTTTGGTAGTTTGAAATTTAGATTGGATAAATTCATGGGTGGGAGGAACTGAATAATTGTTAATTTTTGGAATCTAATTTACATCTTCTTGTGTAAAGACTGACAAAAAATAATTATTAAATAGAGAACACATTTCCAGTTCGTTATCCGTCAGCTGTCCATGTTTTTAATATAATATTCCTCTGAATAGTTTTTAGAGATTTTATGGATTATTTTTTGCTTTGTGTGGCCCATACCCATGAATTAAAATCCGACTAATGAATTTTGTTGAGCAAGTATTTACCAAATTTTCCTACTTTTTCTCTCACCTTCTTCCTATACACTTAAAAGAACCCTTTTGGATTAGTCTTTGAACATATTGGTCAATACAGTTAACCTCTCCTCTTTTGATGCGCCTAAAAGTCCTCTTTTCACCCTAATAGATGTTTTAGCCTCATGTTAATCCATTTGGGATCGGTATTATTTGACCTAATTTCTCAATGAGGAATATATATACTCAGAGCACATACATTATTATGACAAAGATAATAAACAAAGATCCCTTCGTAATCGTATGATCATCGTCAATAAAATCTTTAGCTAGATTACCACATTCGAGATTAGACAGGTGTTCCCTATGTCCATTATAATCGTCAGAACGAAAATCGGGGACTTTTATAGTATTATTCTTATTCTCGTACTCCCAGGTAATATTAAAAGTAGTTGATTTCTGATCACTTGCGCCAAGCTCTTCAGTGGTCAGCAGATTATTTACAAGGGTTTCTTTATTTGACAAGACTAGGTCGAGCAAATTATTACCTCTGGTAGGCTCTGTTACACACTGCTTCAGAAAACAGTCCTGAACTACGTCCATAAAGTCACTGAACTCCAGATTACCGGTCAAAGAAGTCCAATCAATTTGACTAAAGTTAAAATCCCATACTGTCACTACGTTATTGTGTCTAGAAGCCCTAACAATTTCGTCCCAAAGAAGTCTCTCTCTATCGTGATCCAAGCCTAGAATTAGCTTTTCTTGACCTTCTACAAACTCTACTCAAACAGATTCTGTTACTAATCCATGTATTTTTATACTTATTTTTATGCAACAATTTATATTTTCTCGTACATATAATGCAACTCCTCCCCCCTTCCCATTATATCTATCCACATGGAACAACTTAAACCCTTGAACATGACACTCAGCAATCATATCCCGACTCTTGGTATTATACCATGTTTCAGTTATTGCAATGACATCAAAGTTCCCAGCACATGCTACCAACCGTAATTCATTAATTTTATTTCTGGCGCTTCGACACTTAGTATAAAATACATTAATATGCTTTTTCTTGTGAACCTTTTTCCGAATCAACTTTTATATTACACAATTTCTGTTACTATGTTACTTGATGACTGTTATTGTTAAGACTCATAATATCAAATCCTAAATCAATATTTCGACACTCATTAGTTTCCATTTCCATTCCACTCATTATTTTCCTTTAAACTTATCCTAGTTTAAAGCACTAACAACATCCTCAACTGAGCTAGCGAGAAAACCCACACCTGCCCTGGATAAGTGAACCCCATCCCTGGCATACATGTCATTTCTGCCATAGAAGAGGTCCCAGTTGTCAACGAATGTTACTGTATTTTCTTTACAGTGTTTGTCCAGCCAGCAATTGACACCAGTTACCCTGGACAACCATTCATTTCCAACTCCTCTCCTTGGCAAAATACCACATATCACAGGGTTTCCTGCTAATCAGGTTCACACTCCTATGTCTACCAACATCGTTGCCTCCAGCACTGAGACATATAATAGGATTGCTCCCATTACCTCCCATGATGTCGTCCAGACAGCTATCATTATATTTCATCCCAGCCCCAGGAAAACTCACCCTCTTCCTCCTCTTCCTATCCCTAAGACAAAAAGCCCTATCCATAAACTTAATCTGACTGTCCCCAACTAAAACAATGTTTTTACTTCGACTGACGGTGTGCATGACATTCTCGACGGTTTCAGAAGAGATGGTCTTCGCTGAGATGACTTCACTAACTGGCTTCACTGTGTCGTTAACAATTGTCCTTGTTGGAAGATCATGGATGGTCGAATCCCATTCGTCTGATAACAAGGAAAGAGAGTTGCTTGTTTTCACAGCAATTTCCTGGACCTTCTTCATCTTTAGCTTTGTTCTTTCAGTTCCAACTTGCATCCATTCGTTGGTCCGATCATCGGCGACATTGTTCTGGGGATAATCCTTGCACATACCCTTCAGTCGTTGAATTTCTCGTCTTTCTTCCGTTAATTCTGCCTTAAGCTGAAGATATAGGTGTTCATAGTCGAGGGATACCGTCATCACAATCTCAGGTAGTTAAGAACGAACGGAGAGCACACTAGTCACGTCTTGACAAATCTAAGTACAGATCACCACTGAGCTAAGTACTGATCACTACAGACCTAAGTACAGATCACAACTGACTTTACACCAGTTTTTATGCAACAATTCAAGTGATCTCAAACATACAATGCCATCCCACCCAGATTTCCGATGTTTCTATCTATGTGGAACAACTTAAATCCCTGACCGATATTCAGCAGGCATATCACGATTTTTCATTTTAAACAACGTCTCAGTTATGGCAAATTTGGGGTCTGGAAGAGGATGGTATAGTCATTGAGGTAATTTGGGTTCTGATATTATACATTGGTTGATAGTAAGGGAGTTCCTTAAGGAACAATTTTTCAATAATTTATGTTTTTTACTGTGTTTGGAGCCCTTAATGATTTTGTTAACTTGTTCTATGTATGGGCTTATTATATACTTCCTTGTTGTGAGGGGACATTTGTGTTCAATGTATGACATACTATTTAGGTATTAGATGGATGAGTTTTCATAATCCATGTGTAGATGTCTAGAGCGATATTTGTTAACGCTCATATGCTATAATTTTGTTTTGACATGTATTGTATAAAGGATTTTTTTTGTGATGGTGCTGTTTATATAGGTGTTTTTCTGTTTGGACATGTTTAAATAAGTTGTAGGATGAATATTGTTGTGTAACTTGATTTACGTCTCATGTGACAGGAGTGTGTATTATTTGTGTAAATTGAATATGTATTGTATTTGGCAGTGCTTTTGTAGATCTTAGTACTGGTCTGGAATAGACACTATGTGGATAGAGCACCAGGGTACGAGGTACATTGGGTGCCTATTGTTATTTCCTATCGCTTGTATGCATAACATTATTTGAAGGTTGTGTTGGTATGGAAGTCTTGAGCCATACTTATTATATGTAGACATGACAGTATTATCTTTAGTTTGGGTACTATGTGACGTTCGTGTCGAACGTAATTATATAAATGGGCTTTTGATTCCACTGAGGATTTCTTGTAGAGCATTATGTTTTGTCACTGTAATGGTAGGGAAGCATTGATGAGGTTTACTTATGGTGAAAGGTTAATTATAAATGAATATTGAGTACTATTCATGGTAACAGTAGGTGGATTTGTTTTTTTAATTATGTACATGAACCTTCTACGAAGGCATTATGATTTGTAAATAATGTATATATGTCTTTTAATAAAATAAAATAAAAAGTTATGGCAAATACGTCAATGTTACCCGCACTTACAACTAAACTCAACTCGTCCATCTTATTTCTAGCACTACGACTATTTGTATAATATAAATTTAGAAACCCTTCCTTCACTTTTTATTTTTTCTGCTCATTTCTCTTCTTCCACTATCCTTATTAATGTCCTTGTCACTTAGTGTCACTGGATTTCCAACATTCACCACTAACTCTACTTTATTCTGCCTATATCTTGTTTCCCTAAAACTCACAATATCACTACACTGAGACTTCTTTGCTTTCCCACAAAAACCTATACCACTAATTATGCATAGTTTAAAGACCTAACAGCTCCTCCCACTGCACTGGCCAGTGCCCCCACCCCAGACTTAGATAAGTGAACTCCATCCCTGGCATACATGTCATTTCTGCCATGGATGCCAGGGATGTCTATGAATGTCATTTCATTTTCCTTACAGTGTTTGTCCAGCCAGCAGTTGATATCTGAACAACCATTCATTTCCAACTCCTCTCCTCGGCAAAATGCCCCATATCACAGGGTTCCCACCTTTCTTTCTAATTATGTCTATCGCTGACCTATACCTGCTAATCAGATCCTCATTCCTACGTCTGCCAACATCGTTGCCTCCTGCACTGATAAGATTGCTCCAATTACCTCTCATCATGTCATCCAGACGGCTAACAATATCCTCCATCCCAGCCCATGGAAAAAACACCCTCTGCCTGCATAATGGCGGTGTGCATGATGTTCTCGATGGTCTTTGTAGAGATGGCCTTAGCTGGGATGTCTTCACTGGCTGGCTTCGCTGGGTCGTTAGCAGTGTTCCTTGTTGGAACTATCTTCGGTGAAAGGTCTCCTGGACCTTCAACTTCAGCTTTATCCCTTCAGTTCCAACTAACATCCATTCGTTGGTCCCATCATCGACGATGTTGTACCGGGGATAATTCTTGCACATACCCTTTAGTCACTGAATTTCTCTTCTGGCTTCCGTTAACTCTGCCTTAAGCTGCTCGTAGCCGAGGGAAACCATCATCACAGTCTCAGGTATCGAAGAACGGAGAGAACACTAGTCAAGTCTTGACAAAGCAAAGTACAGCTCACCACTGTAATACGGTTACCAAAACTGCGCAGCATAATCAAAATAAGACCTAACCAAAGAATCTCAGCTTGGATTCATGAGAGGTCGCTCTTACTTGATCAATTTACTGATGTTCTTCAATAAAACATTTGAGACAGTTGACAAAGAAAAAGAATATGTTGTCAGGGAAACGCCTTCCCCTGAACAAAATATTGATGGAAAAATTAATAAATAATAGTAAACCGTAGGATATTTATAATAAGATGTTTTTTTCTGGATTTTAATATAAAATTAAATAGAAATAAAAAAGATATATATCCGTTGTGGTTCAGGTCTGTTGGTGAGACAGGAGGTAATAACCGGAGAGGGGGAGAATAGATGATGGTTGTCTCTCTGTAGGTGGTATGTCTCCGTAGTAGATGGTGAATCTCCTGGGACCACGAGGTTGAAATACCACACTGTAGGTATCCAAAGGTAGACGAGATCTTCTGCAACACCCTCTAACGCACACAAGTTAGAAACTAGAGAGGAGTTGTTGAGGAATTCCCGTTAAGTCCAGGGAAAATCTTGCTCGTAAGTCATGCGTCTGTCCTGGAGAACCAGTCCAGCGGCAGAGCTGATTCGGAGAAGAGTGAAGGTGAAGTGACTTTCCACTCCCCAACCGACACCAGGTAAGAGTCATACTACCAGGAGTAGAAAGTAAAAACCCTCAGACAACCGGGAACAAGAGTTTAGCTCCAGCCCGCTAGATGGAATTGCTGGCTGTAACTCGTTAATAATGCTCCCGGCTGACTGAACAACCGTTACCTTATTTACAACTACTTTTCCTCACAATACCCCCTTCCAAAACTTATGGTCGGAGGCAATAAGTTAACACCAGAGGGAAAAGTATTAGGTATGTGACCTCGGCTCCGCCAATCTGCAAAGTGGGTACGAGAGCACGAGATACCAAGCTTTAGATTTGTATGATATTGTGGCATCACATTCCTTCTCCACTGAGGAGTATATGTGCCATCAAATATTTCAGTGGCTTGCTTGGAAATTTTGAGACTTTTAGTTCCACCTTTTGAAAGTAAGGTAGACAAGCTGGACAGGCTTTACAGAATTTATAAATGTCGGAAGACATCCCCGGCCAGTAGTACAATTCTCTGATCGTGTCTAAGGTCCTCCGACGTGTAATATGGCCTGAGACGGTTTCTTCATGCGTACTTCTTATAATAGTCTTACGACAATCCCTGGGGATGACCAATAGACTTCTTCCAACATAGTTGGGATTGTCAGAGGTTATTATAGTCCTGTATAAAAGATTACCCTTGAACTCAAATTTGTAAGTAAGGTTATTTCTTTTAAATATGTTGCCATTTAAAGCTAGCATTCGAGTTTTCTCTAGGGAAGGACAAGTCTTCTGGAGACCTTCCAAATCTAGGTGGGACAGCTCAATAGGTTTTCCTTTGGAAAGTACTAAAGGATGGTTTGGTTTACCTTAGATTGAGCTCTGGTAAGGACGTTAACCAAGTCCAGTTGTGTGGAAGATTCAGTCACCTGTGGTATTTCCTCAGTTTCAGTGCAGTTTGGTTTGGATGACTGCTTCTCTAAGGTTTTTCCAGGAGCTTCACGAGTATCTGAACTCTGATTTGAGTTATCCTGATTAATCACTTCTGGAGATTCTAGGGAAGAAACAGAAGTATAATGTTTATCTTTTCCGGAATCATTTGGAAACCTTACACAGTCTAATTCAGATGGGAAGGTCGCCCTTCTATGTTCCCAACCAAAACAGAACAAGAAGTTATTGGGGCTACCACTGCTTCTACCCAACCAGTAAACCATTTGCAGTTAATGAAACATCTGAGAGTAGGAAACTCATCACTTCTTCCTAAGTAGTCAGTTAATTTAGTACTTTTATACCGGGTTGAATCTAAGTTAGGAAAGAGTTTACTCGAAATAACAATGCAAGAACACCCAGTATCTCTAAGAATGGTGGATACCTTCATGCCATTAACAGTACCTTCACTAAAAGGTGCTTTAATATTAGCTTCGGTGAAACATGTTCCAATATTCTCACCTTTTTCTTGGGACAGTCTGGACGTCTGTGTCCCAATTCGTTACAGTTATAACATTTTACTGGAAATTTCTCAGAGGAAAAGGGTTTGGATAACTCAGATTGTTTAGGCTCAACAGATGTACATCTACTACGCTCCTTAGGGTAGTTATTATGAGCGCAGGCATATATATCTGCAACGTGTGCCATTTCATAAGCTGTGTGAACGTCACGTTCCTTAATAAAGATCCGCAAGTCAGAGTTAACAGAAGAGAGAAATTGGTCTCTTACCATCAGGTCGCGTAATGAATCAAAGTCATGATCAACTTCGGCACTATCAATCCAACAATCAAACAATCTGAAAAGTGTTGTCAGATACTGCATATAATTCTGATTGGGGATATTTTAGTGTGCCGAAACTCAGACCTGTAATGGTGGGTGGTCTTCTTGAAAGCGTGTAAGATAGCTTTCTTAAGTAGAGGATAATCAGTGATTACGTCAGCTGGTAAGGTGGAATATACGTTTAAAGCTGTACCTGATAGAAGTAATCCAAGCCTTGTAGCCCAAGAATCTGAGGGTCACTCACAGAGTGTGGCAGTGTTCTCGAATCTGGTGATATATGCCGCGATGTCATCCTGCTCTGTGAAAGGTGGAATTTGAGGCATCCTAATATTAGATTCGTGGGTAGGGTATTCTAGTACCCTTCATCTATTTTATGCTTAGATAGCTCTACCTTCTTGGCTTCCAATTCCAGCCTTAACTGTTCTAACTCCCTCTGCTTTGACTTTTCTTCAATCTCCTTCATCTTGAAGGCTACTTCCCTTGCTTGAACTCTGTCTTCTCTAGCAACCCTTTCCTGTTCTCTTTTGTCCTCTCGAGCAATCCTTTCATTTTCTCGTGCTATTCTTTCCTGTTCCTTTTTCTCTTCTCGAGCTAGTCTTTCCTGTTCCTTTTTCTCTTCTATAGCTAGTCTTTTCTCTTCTCGAGCTAGTCTTTCCTGTTCCTCCTGTTTAGCTAGAGCTAGTCTTTCCTGTTCCTTTTTCTCTTCTATAGCCATTTTAGCAGTAATATAACTATCAAGAGACTGGCCTGTAAATCCCATGTCTTTTCCAGCCCTTAACCAGAAATCTAACGAATCCATAGTAAGAAAATATAATACAAACCAAACAAGTTGACCTTAAATTAACAACTGAAACGACTGTTTCAAAAGAGGGACCTCGTCCGCACACTTTCTAAACCTTCCCAAAGAAGAAAATGAAATAATATTTTTTTGGGAAGCAAATCTAGTGGGCTCAAAAGCCTTCACTAAGATAAATGAACACGGTTCACCCAGGAGGGGTTATTATGGAAGTTCCTCAGGTCCAACAATAATGAGTAAACTTCTAAACCCAACCCAAGAACCAAACAACTGTAAGTCAAAGACAACAGTAATGACTTGACACCTTAACGAACTCACCCTTTTCAACCTTAAATGTAATACTCACGACCAGGTGAACCATCAGAAGTTGTATCCAGAGTCCAGTATCCTGGCAAGGTCGCCATTGTCAGGGAAACGCCTTCCCCTGAACAAAATATTGATGGAAAAATTAATAAATAATAGTAAACCGTAGGATATTTATAATAAGATGTTTTTTTCTGGATTTTAATATAAAATTAAATAGAAATAAAAAAGATATATATCCGTTGTGGTTCAGGTCTGTTGGTGAGACAGGAGGTAATAACCGGAGAGGGGGAGAATAGATGATGGTTGTCTCTCTGTAGGTGGTATGTCTCCGTAGTAGATGGTGAATCTCCTGGGACCACGAGGTTGAAATACCACACTGTAGGTATCCAAAGGTAGACGAGATCTTCTGCAACACCCTCTAACGCACACAAGTTAGAAACTAGAGAGGAGTTGTTGAGGAATTCCCGTTAAGTCCAGGGAAAATCTTGCTCGTAAGTCATGCGTCTGTCCTGGAGAACCAGTCCAGCGGCAGAGCTGATTCGGAGAAGAGTGAAGGTGAAGTGACTTTCCACTCCCCAACCGACACCAGGTAAGAGTCATACTACCAGGAGTAGAAAGTAAAAACCCTCAGACAACCGGGAACAAGAGTTTAGCTCCAGCCCGCTAGATGGAATTGCTGGCTGTAACTCGTTAATAATGCTCCCGGCTGACTGAACAACCGTTACCTTATTTACAACTACTTTTCCCTCACAATGTTGTTTATTCGAATTTCAGTAAAGCCTTCGAAAGAGTACCTCACAAAAGACTTAAGAAAAATGACAGCTCAAGCTATAGGAGGTAGAGTTGTATCATGGGTAGAGGAATGGCTTACCAATAGGAAGAAGAGAGTTACCTTTAATGGGGTCAAATCTGAATGGGGACTGTTCGCTTGTGGCGTTCCAGAAGGACTAGTTTTAGGCCCTTTGTTGTTCATAACTTACATTACTGACCTTGATGAAGGAATTATAAGTGACATGAGCAAGTTTGCTGATGATGCAAAAATTGGCTGAATAATTGATTCTAATAAGGATACCAATGAATTCCAGAAGAATTTGGACAAATCAATGTCTTGGTCTGAAAAGTGGCAGATGAAGTTTAATGTAGGCGTGTACGGTCCTAGTCCTTGGGAATGAAAGTAACCCTCGAAGTTATAAACTAGGTGACGAAGAGCTTTATAACACAGTGTGAAAAGGAATTGCGAGTCATGGTAAGCAGAAACCAAAAGCCAAGATAATAGTGCCCACGTGTGCGCAATAACGCTAACAAATTACTAGGATTTATTCAAGAAGTATAAGTAACAGGACTCTAAAAATTATTTTGCAGCTCTATTCATTACCAGTAAGGCCTCACTTGGATTATGCCTCTCAGTTTTGGTCTCCTTATTACAGGATGGATGTAAATTCACTGGATGGATATAAATTCTTTGGATAGACATAAATTTATTAGGGTACCTATCTTTGCTTTAACTTTTGTTCTATAAACCTGGAAAAAAACTTTTGGGTAAGTTTTCGAAACACTAGCAACTTTAATTTCATAGTCCCGTTTGACTTTTCATTTACTCCTTTATAACCTCCTCTTAATGTGAATATATTGATTTACAAGATGACCCTCACATCTTTTCATGCGTCTATAAATTAATTTCTTCTGCCCTAAAAGATGTTGAAAATTATTTTCATAATTTTCGGGTTATGTCTATTCGATCTAATTTCTTTTATGGAATAAATGTTCTATGGACAACATGTATAGAATAAATAAACCTTTGTAATAAATACCGACAAGTTGGTTCAGGAAAAACATGTAAGTTAACACTAGAATATATGTATTAGAAAACGTTTCGGTTCTGGGACCTTGATCACTTCTAATGTACAGAGTATGCAACACTTTTCTACTTTGTATTGGACTGATGAAGCCACTGTGTGGCGAAACGTTTCCTCAATAAAGATACCCAAGTGTTGCATATGTGTCTAATTTATAACTTGTCGGTTCTCTGAACCATTCATCTACATAATGTACAGAGGTTAAAATACAGTATATATAAGCGGAGAGTGAGGTGTGAGTGACGCTGGTGACCTGAAGAATGCCATGTTGGGATGAGGACGGGTAGAAGATGAGATCACGTGACTCCTGTGTTGCTGGGAAGGTGGTGCTCTGCCTGGTTGAGTATCATATATGATTTATTGAATTATCCTTACTGTCATACTTACATTCAATGCTAAAGTTAATTGATTTTTTGTCGTTTGCACCAAGTTCCGCAGTAATGTCTAAATTATTACCCCTTGTAGGTATTGTATACCATTCACGTATAACCTGAAATCTTGGTTCAGGGGACATCTCCACAACCTTCTTCACTACTACTAACCCGTCCTTCGGGTATGACCTACTTCCATTGTGGAATCCCACCCACCGGTGAAAATGTCTTCGTCTGCTACCCGTCCCTTGCCACCTGACGCCAGTATATATATATATTGGTGGAGGGGAAAGTCACTCATGACGCATGAAA
Source organism: Cherax destructor (assembly GCA_009830355.1). NCBI lineage: Eukaryota > Metazoa > Arthropoda > Malacostraca > Decapoda > Parastacidae > Cherax > Cherax destructor. The sequence continues at coordinate 26,744 of WNWK01007552.1, read as the reverse complement.
AGGAATCTTTCATCTTCATGAAAGTGGTAAGCTTCTTGAATCTTACTTTTACGAATTTAAAATTAGGACGAGAAACTAAGTCATGTGAAATTAAGGAAAATAGTACTGAATAAGAACTATGCAAGATTATGATTTGACCAGTGATAAATTTAATTAAACGAAGCACTCCAATCTGCCGCGATCCCAGAGATTAAATTTTGTTTTATTAACCTCGGCTGGTCCACCAAAGAGGGAACCATACACGACGTGCGGGTTAGAACCAGGCTGCCTGTAAGCCCAATCATAGTCGCTGAAGATTAGAAGGAGAGAGATCACGTTAGAAAACTCAAATTTTGTCTCATCTGTAGTTTTAAATTCCAATTATGCATACTTGTGTAAAACATGAGAGTAAAACACGTCAGGATGACGATCTCAAAACAATCACAAATAGTTTTCTATAAATGAAAACTAAACTTCTTATCGGTTTATAACTGATAATGATCAAAGACGGCGTGAAAAATCTTCATGTGTTTACCTGGCGCGGTGGTAAAGTTTCTCAGGATACTTGTGACCGAAGCTTGTAATGAAGGTCGTGTTGTAGCCAGAGTTGGCATCCAGCTGCTTTACCCTATTGGTTGTTCTGTGACGTGACCACATCTTGTTTGACCACACCTTGTTTGACCACATCTTGTTTGACCACACCTTGTTGGACCACATCTTGTTTGACCACACCTTGTTTGACCACATCTTGTTTGACCACACCTTGTTTCACCACATCTTGTTTGACCACACCTTGTTTGACCACATCTTGTTTGACCACACCTTGTTTGACCACATCTTGTTTGACCACATCTTGTTTGACCACATCTTGTTTGACCACACCTTGTTTGACCACATCTTGTTTGACCACATCTTGTTTGACCACATCTTGTTTGACCACACCTTGTTTCACCACATCTTGTTTGACCACATCTTGTTTGACCACACCTTGTTTGACCACATCTTGTTTGACCACACCTTGTTTGACCACATCTTGTTTCACCACATCTTGTTTGACCACATCTTGTTTCACCACATCTTGTTTGACCACATCTTGTTTGACCACATCTTGCTGGACCACATCTTGTTTCACCACATCTTGTTTGACCACATCTTGTTTGACCACACCTTGTTTGACCACATCTTGTTTGACCACATCTTGTTTGACCACACCTTGTTTGACCACATCTTGTTTGACCACACCTTGTTTGACCACATCTTGTTTCACCACATCTTGTTTGACCACACCTTGTTTGACCACATCTTGTTTGACCACATCTTGTTTGACCACATCTTGTTTGACCACATATTGTTTGACCACACCTTGTTTGACCACATCTTGTTTGACCACATCTTGTTTGACTACATCTTGTTTGACCACACCTTGTTTGACCACATCTTGTTTCACCACATCTTGTTTCACCACATCTTGTTTCACCACATCTTGTTTCACCACATCTTGTTTCACCACATCTTGTTTCACCACATCTTGTTTGACCACATCTTGTTTGACCACACCTTGTTTGACCACACCTTGTTTGACCACACATTGTTTGACTACATCTTGTTTGACAACACCTTGTTTGACCACATCTTGTTTGACCACACCTTGTTTCACCACATCTTGTTTGACCACATCTTGTTTGACCACACCTTGTTTCACCACAACTTGTTTCACTACATCTTGTTTCACCACATCTTGTTTGACCACACCTTGTTTGACCACATCTTGTTTCACCACATTTTGTTTCACCACATCTTGTTTCACCACATTTTGTTTGACCACACCTTGTTTGACCACACCTTGTTTGACCACATCTTGTTTGACCACATCTTGTTTGACTACATCTTGTTTGACCACACCTTGTTTGACCACATCTTGTTTCACCACATCTTGTTTCACCACATCTTGTTTCACCACATCTTGTTTCACCACATCTTGTTTCACCACATCTTGTTTCACCACATCTTGTTTGACCACACCTTGTTTGACCACATCTTGTTTGACTACATCTTGTTTCACCACATCTTGTTTCACCACATTTTGTTTGACCACACCTTGTTTGACCACACCTTGTTTGACCACACCTTGTTTGACCACATCTTGTTTGACCACATCTTGTTTGACCACATCTTGTTTGACCACATCTTGTTTGACCACATCTTGTTTCACCACATCTTGTTTCACCACATTTTGTTTCACCACATCTTGTTTGACCACATCTTGTTTGACCACACCTTGTTTGACCACATCTTGTTTGACCACATCTTGTTTGACCACATCTTGTTTGACCACATCTTGTTTGACCACATCTTGTTTGACCACATCTTGTTTCACCACATCTTGTTTGACCACATCTTGTTTCACCACTTCTTATTTGCAGCCTTTAAATGAAAAAAAAAAAGCGACGCATCTTGTTAGTAATTCACGCAAATATGCGTGCACAGAAAAATAGTGCTGAGACATTATTTTTTTTGCTTATTAAATGCTTTTCTTGTTTCCCTCTTGTTTGGCTTAGTATAAAGTGGATAATATATATACTGGAAGTCAAATCTTATGATTTGTCTTTTAATGAGCAGTAAATTCAGGACTTGATATTTTCCAACACGAATTTTTGCAGTTAATGTTATGATAATATTGGTACTTTTACAATCCCTTGAAACAGAATTCCATCAAAATTTGTTGAAAGATTTTGCAAACTAGCCAATGAACATCTGAAGCCATCATAGTTTGTGATGGCTGAAAATGTGGGTGTTAAACTTGTTTATACTTATGCAGAGGAGGGCGAGTGCTCCCAGCAGGTAGGTCTTCGTTGTACAAGAATGGTATACAATAGCGATAAGATGAAAATTAGACACATGTGCAACATCTGGGTATCTTTATTGTAGACGTTTCGCCCTCCAGTGGCTTTATCAATACAAGTTAAAGGACATAATTGGAAGACAGTAATATGCAAAAGATGAGGTAATGAGTCCCTCAGCCATGGAGTTTGTGAAGAGCACCGTGGTCGTGAAGAATCTGGAACACAGGCAAGAAGGCTGGCGCTTATATACTGGCGTCAGGTTGTAAGGGTCGGGTAGCAGACAAGACATTGTCACTGGTAGGCGGAATTCCACGGTGGAAGTAGGTCATACCGAGGGACGGGATAATAGTAGTGAAGAAGGTTGTGGAGATGTCCTCTGATCCAAGAGTCCATGATGTTGTAGTGTCTGTCAGGTTGTACATGAATAGTATACAATACCAACAAGATGAAAATTTTCATCAGGTGCGCGCCTCACCCGTGTGCTTGTGGCAGCTGATGCCTGCCATTGACTCAGTAAACCTTGTGTTTATGTGTGAATATGACATGAGTGTATTCTTAAGAGTGAAATAACTTATCCACAGACGAAGATTAATGCCAGGTACATTCAGGTGCTGTTGTTCCTATTGTTCACCTCTTACACTCTAGCAGTACATGAGGTAATAAGAATAAGGAGTTTGCAAGATGAGTAGCCGTTTAACGGGACGTTCTCAGTGGAAACAGTAGTAACACCTCATAGTCAAAGATAAAGGTTGAACAGTACTAACACCTCATAGTCAAAGAGAAAGGTTGAACAGTAGTAACACCTCATAGTCAAAGAGAAAGGTTGCACAGTACTAACACCTCATAGTCAAACAAAAGGTTACACAGTACTAACACCTCATAGTCAAGAGAAAGGTTGCACAGTACTAACACCTCATAGTCAAAGAAAAGGATGCACAGTAGTAACACCTCATAGTCAAGAGAAAGGTTGCACAGTAGTAACACCTCATAGTCAAGAGAAGGTTAACAGTACTAACACCTCATAGTCAAAGAGAAAGGTTGAACAGTAGTAACACCTCATAGTCAAAAGAAAGGTTGCACAGTACTAACACCGCATAGTCAAACAAAGGTTGCACAGTACTAACACCTCATAGTCAAAGAAAGGTTGCACAGTACTAACACCTCATAGTCAAAGAGAAAGGTTGCACAGTAGTAACACCTCATAGTCAAAGAGAAAGGTTGCACAGTAGTAACACCTCATAGTCAAAGAGAAAGGTTGCACAGTAGTAACACCTCATAGTCAAACAGAAGGTTAACAGTACTAACACCTCATAGTCAAACAGAAAGGTTGCACACTACTAACACCTCATAGTCAAACAGAAAGGTTGCACAGTACTAACACCTCATAGTCAAACAGAAAGATTGCACAGTACTAACACCTCATAGTCAAACAGAAAGGTTGCACAGTACTAACACCTCATAGTCAAAGATAAAGATTGCACAGTACTAACACCTCATAGTCAAACAGAAAGGTTGCACAGTACTAACACCTCATAGTCAAAGAGAAAGATTGCACAGTACTAACACCTCATTGTCAAACAGAAGGTTGCAAAGTACTAACACCTCATAGTCAAAAAGAAAGGTTGAACAGTAGTAACACCTCATAGTCAAACAGAAAGGTTGCACAGTACTAACACCTCATAGTCAAACAGAAGGTTGCACAGTACTAACACCTCATAGTCAAACAGAAAGGTTGAACAGTAGTAACACCTCATAGTCAAACAGAAAGGTTGCACAGTACTAACACCTCATAGTCAAACAGAAAGGTGCACTGTACTAACACCTCATAGTCAAAGAGAAAGGTTGCACAGTACTAACACCTCATAGTCAAACAGAAAGGTTGCACAGTACTAACACCTCATAGTCAAAGAGAAAGGTTGAACAGTAGTAACACCTCATAGTCAAACAGAAAGGTTGCACAGTACTAACACCTCATAGTCAAAGAGAAAGGTTGCACAGTACTAACACCTCATAGTCAAACAGAAGGTTGCACAGTACTAACACCTCATAGTCAAACAGAAGGTTGCACAGTACTAACACCTCATAGTCAAACAGAAAGGTTGCACAGTACTAACACCTCATAGTCAAACAGAAAGGTTGCACAGTAGTAACACCTTATAGTCAAAGAGAAAGGTTGCACAGTAGTAACACCTCATAGTCAAACAGAAGGTTGCACAGTACTAACACCTCATAGTCAAACAGAAGGTTGCACAGTACTAACACCTCATAGTCAAACAGAAGGTTGCACAGTACTAACACCTCATAGTCAAACAGAAGGTTGCACAGTAGTAACACCTCATAGTCAAACAGAAAGGTTGCACAGTAGTAACACCTCATAGTCAAAGAGAAAGGTTAAACAGTAGTAACACCTCATAGTCAAAGAGAAAGGTTAAACAGTAGTAACACCTCATAGTCAAAGAGAAAGGTTAAACTAGGGGTTCCCAACCTTTCATTCCTCTTGGGCATTCTGAAAGGTTCCCATGTACCCTGAAATTAGACCAAACAATTAATAAAAATATAATAATTTTATATTATTTTATTATGAAGTCTGTATGTGAAGAAATTATAAATGTATTTTATACTATAGATAACATCAATAACGTTAACTAATTATGACTAATGAGTAAAAGTACACAAAAGTGTCAAAGTAATCTACTAAAAACTAAATACTAATATCAATAAGAATGGTTGAGTCTGTTTTTAGTAACAGGTTCGTTAATACGATGGAAAACTTTGACACCTGCACAATGAATATTTGTTCAGGTGTCTGAGATATGATATGCTTTTGATTTAATCCTAAACTGTTGACTCTCAAAGCCATGTTGACGGAAATAACAGCAGTGCTCAAATAGCAGTTCAACAACCAGTATGTATGAGTTTAGCGTCCGAAACCAAAATCATACAAATTCAATTCTTCTCAAAGTATACATCACGTGCAGAATCATCATGCTGGAGCTGTATCAGCTCCTCTTGTATACCTGTCTCAACCTACAACACCTGAGCATTTGTGGTGTACAGTGTACACTGCTGTACAGTGTACATTGCACAGCGGTGTATAAACTGGTTATACTCACAGAACCTTATATATCCTTTGAGAAGTGCAAATGTATCCCAGGTTGGGAACCCTTGCGGTTAAACAATGGTGACACCACACAGGTATTGAAGAGCACTGGACACCATACACGTAACATGATAAGCGGTTCAAGAAAAACAGAGTAAACTTGATATATCAAAGACAGTGGAGCTAGAAAAGTCTCCTTATGAATGCATAAAAGAGAGCTGAAGCACTGTCTGAACAGCTAACTAAAATATCCAGCAAGCCTATGAATATGAGGCAACTGCTAGAGATCTGAAATGCATTGTATGTAGTTCCAGTATTTAATATATGGAACACCTTGGGGTAAGCATAATGCCAAGCATATCGCCCATGGTACTCAACAACAGAATAACCTCTGCAGGAAATGCTCGATTAGTGAATGTTGATTAGCTTTGTGGAATCAGAACAGAAAGCCTTTCACAATACTATAAACAACGTATATAACGCTCAGCTTAGTATGCAGCACCAGTATGAAACTCACACTTGTTCAATTATATCAAGAAACTGAAAAATGCAGAGATTTGCTACAAAACTAGTCCTAGAACCTAAGGATATGATCTAAAGGTGCTAAACCTAATGACATTGGAGGACAGAAGAACCAGAGGTGATAAGATCACGACGTGCAAGATACTCAGATAAACTGATAGCCACAAGTACCAGCGGTGAAAAGAGGACACAAGCTGAAACACATCCCATATATGTACACAAACTGATTTCTCAAAAATCGAGCAGAGGATAGATAGAAATCAAACTAAAACATTTGGAGAAAAATATAATGAAAAAACACATATCTGATTATTTTATATAATAACGGCTTGACAAAGCTCCTGGAGAGCGAAACGTTGCCACAATAAAATGTCACATTAGTTGCATTTGTGTCCTTTTACTTAACATATTGTCGTATCTCTACCAATATTATTACAATAACATTTATTGAATAATTTTTAAAAAGACTAGGAAGAAAATTATAAATGAAAATAAACCTGATGTAATTAGTCTAACTGAAACCAAATTGGTAAAAAAACATTTTAAATGCGGCTGTATAAGACTGGAATTATCGAGAGTGAGTACAGCAACTCTGTGAGTGCATAAACTCAGCCAGCTGTCACCAGCTGCATGACCTTCGTTAAACAGATAATCTCTCTGGTATCTAAGGTGCTTCAGTCAGGAAGATATTAACAGAATCTGTTTGCTTCAAGACGTCCAGATGTTGTGATTCCCTTCATGTTGTTGTTGCTGCTATAATTGTGAGAAGTACTGGGAGACAAACCTTTTCTACCAGATTGTATTTCCACTGCAGTAATGTTCACAGTACATTCCTACGATCCCAGTGGAAATAGACACCATTGGTTTCATGTTTTGGGTTATACCGTCTAATACTTCAGAGAAAGTTTTCTTCTTCTTCTTCTTCTTCTTCTCTTCTTCTTCTTCTTCTTCTTCTTCTTCTTCTTCTTCTTCTTCTTCTTCTTCTTCTTCTTCTTCTTCTTCTTCTTCTTCTTCTTCTTCTTCTTCTTCTTCTTCTTCATTATTATTATTATTATTATTATTATTATTATTATTATTATTGTTATTAATATTATTATTTTATTATTATTATTATTATTATTATTATTATTATTATTATTATTATTATTATTATTATTATTATTATATTATTATTATTATTATTATTATTATTATTATTATTATTATTATTATTATTATTATTATTATTATTATTATTATTATTATTATTGCTGCTATTATTATTTTAATTGATGTGTTTTTCTGTTGTTTTGTTTTTGCTGTTGTTGTTGTTGCTGTGTAGAATAGAGGGTGTATGATTGATCACTTAGTTATCCAATCAGGTCATTAGCTGAATGCAGTCAAGGAAACTGCCACCCACGGCAATGTATGTCGGGTGTAGTCGTCCCTCTGGGTGATCTGAAGGATAGTGGATAGACATTTCACACGTGCGAAATGCTCAGTAACATACATATAAATGCGCATTCAACAGTATTGTCAGCATCACTTACCGTCATGATGTATGAGGTCTGTAGTTTATTAACTTCAGTTAGAAACACCGTGAAATATGAGTATGAATCACCTACAACATAATAACAAAGAAAGGGGGAACACTGTATCAGGTCTGATGAACTGTTCGCAAGGGTTTTAAAATAATGTAAAGAGGAACTGAGTGAACCTTTGCTAGTCTTGTCAACATATCTCTACAAACATTCATAGTAGCAGATAAGTGGAAAATGGCAAATGTGATACCTATCTGGTTTATACAAACTCGTAGCAAACTAGAACATATTTATTAAAACGTTTCGGTCCTGGGACCTTGATCAAGGTCCAAGAACCGAAATGTTTTCTAATAAATATGTCCTAGTATTTGTTACGTGTTTTTCTAAACAACTTGTCGGTATTTATTATCAAGGTTTATACGATACCTATCTACAAAGCAGGAGACAGGTCAGTAGCTTCGAACTACAGACTAAAAAGCTAACTTATATAGTGAGAAAATTGGTGGAATCTATAATTGCCGAGGCTATTCAAAGTTACCTTGAAAGATTTAAATTGATTAATGAATCTCAGCACGGTTTTACAAAGGGCGTTCCTGCCTCACGAATTTAATAATTTTTTCACTATTTGAGGAGGTAGATCATAGTAATGAATATGATATTGCATATATGGACTTCAGTAAGGCTTTGAGAAAGAGTCGCACATCGGAGATTACTGAGGAAAGTCGAGGTACATGGAATAGGAGGAAACGTACAAAGGAGGAAGACAAAGTTGATCCTATGTATCAGAAATCTTTCCTACCAGGATAAACTAAGAGGCCCTGAATCTGAACTCTCTAAAAATCCGTAAAATTAGGGGGTATAATTGAGATGAATAAATTAAAAACAGGAATAAATAAAGGGAATGTAAATAACGTGTTAAAAATATCTAGCCAAGACAGGACTCACAGCAAAGATTTCAAGCTTGAAAATTTAGATTCGGAAAGGATATGGGAAAGCACTTGTTTGGTGATAGAGTTGTGAATGAGTGGAACAAACTCCCGTGTAGGTCATTGAGGCTAAAAGGCTGTGTAGCTTTAAAATAGGATAGATAAATGCATGACCCGTACTTAGCTCAGTGGTGACCTGTACTTAGCTCAGTGAGGACGTGTCTAGTGTACTCCCTGTGGACTAAACCAAGATGCCTCCATTGAGCAACTTTACCAGCAGCTTAAGAAGGAATTGAGGGTAGCGAAGCTTGAGATACGGCGAATGACGGAGGAAAACAAGAGGATTCGTAGTAGTCCTCCTGTTGTGAGTCCTCAGGTCAAGAAGGGAACCTGGTCAGTGGCCGAAGTTGAAGATCAAGAAGACGAATGGAGAAGTAGAAACGATGAAGAAGAAAGAGACTGCTGTGGAGACTTCGAACTCCTTTTCTGTGCTACCAGACGAATGTGAGTTGACTACTGGGAACGTCACAATGAAGAACAACAAGGAAGGTAAGAATATTATGCATGTTGGGAACAGCCAGTTTAGGTACATGGATAGGCCTTCTGCTTGAAGGAGAGGAGTAGGAGAGAGAGGGTTTGCTTTCCTGGGGCTGGGATGGAGGACATTGTTAGCGGTAATGGGGCCAATCCTATTATCTGTCTCAGTACTGGAGGCAATGATATAGGCAAGCATAGAAGTGAGGATTTAGTTAGAAGGTATAAGGCAGCAATAGACATTATTAAGAAGAAGGGTGGGAACCCTGTGATATGTGCCATTTTGCCCAGGAGAGAGTTGAAATGAATGGTTGTCCAGGCAATTGGTGTCAATTTCTGGCTGGAAAAAAACTGTAAGGAAAATTCAGTAACCTTCATTGACAACTGGGACCTCTTCTATGGCAGAAATGACATGGGGTTCACTTATCTAGCTTTGAGGTAGGAGCACTGGCCAACGCAGGCCAGTCTCCTGGATCTTCGTTGTTTCTACCTTCCATCCGTCCTCTTGATCCTTAACATTGTCTCATTCTTTCCAGCCACTGTCCAGGTTCCTTTCTTGGCTTGAGGATTCACAACAGGATTTCTACGAATCCTCTTGTTTTCTTCAGTCAGTTCCTCCTTAAGCTGCTGGTAGAGTTGCTCAAGAGAGGATATCTTGGTTCAAATTCACAGAGAGTAACACTAGACAAGTCTTCACCTTGTACATGTACTTGTAGTAAATAAAGATATTATTATATTGAAATAAATGGTTGTCCAGAGCAATTGGTATTAATTGTTGGCTGGACAAACACTGTAAGGATAATGTAGTACCATTCATTGACAACTGGGACCACTTCTACGGTAGAAATGACATGCATGCCAGGGATGGGGTTCACTTATCTAGGACAGGTGTGGGTTTTCTTGCTAGCTCAGTTGAGGGTGTTGTTAGGACTTTAAAACTAGGATTAGTTCGAGTTATGGGTTTAGAAATGGAAAATAATAAGTATGGATATATTGACTTAGGCTCTAACATTATGAATCTTATATAACAGTCATGGAGTAACACTGGGTAATGATAATTACAGAAATTGTGTAAAAGCAAAGGTGAATAGGAAAAAGGTGCAGAAGAAAAAAAATTATGAATGTATTTTATGCTAACAGTCGAAGTGCAAGAACTAAGATTAATGATTTGTGTTCTGTAGCATGTGCTGGGAACTTTGATGTCATTGCAATAACTGAAACATGGCATGATTTAAAGAGTCGCGATATGATTGCTGAGTGTAATATTCAAAGGTTAAAGTTGTTCCATGTGGATATATATAACATGAAGGGGTGGAGTTGCATTATATATAAGAGAAAATATAAATTGTTGTATAAAAACAGGTATAAAAGTAGATGGGCTTCTAGACACAATAACGTAGTGATAGTAGGATATTTTAACTTTATTCAAATTGACTGGACTTAATTGACCGGAAACACTCGTAAATAATCAGGAAATGATACAGTAAAATAGAGAAACAGTAGAGCAATATAATAATAAATAAACAGTATTGAAGATATTAACAAGAGTTCTGTCAGTCAGGTTGTAACATCAGCAGCAGAAATTCGTCCTGCAAGAGGTCGAGTCTCTGAGTTTGTTGTTATTAATTTTATTCTCGGAATTTGTTTTTTGTGTTCGTGGTTGTGAATGTTTTTTTTCATTATAGAGATAAAACGTGAGAGACACTTTAATTACGTCATGGATAAAGCCAGCATGTCAACATACAAGAATGGAAAATACATACACAAAATCGGTACAGCAACAGTACAGTTGAACACTTGAGTACAGTTCAGGACACAAGTGACCTTTTCCACAATTAGTCAGCATCACCAGACCATTTACAACCAATAACTCTACAGTAAATTTATAATAAGTACACTAACATAAAAGACCAGTACAATAACACACAGTACAATAACACACAGTACAATAACACACAGTACAATAACACAGAAGAAAATTACAGTAACACAGAAGAACAGTACAGTAACACAGAAAAAGAGTACAGTAACACCGAAAAACAGTACAATAACACAGAAAAACAGTACAGTAACACAGAATAACAGTACAGTAACACAGAATAACATTACAGTAAAACAGAAGAACAGTACAGTAACACAGAAGAGTATAGTAACACAGAAGAACAGTACAATAACACAGAAGAACAGTACAGTAACACATAAGAACAGTACAGTAACACAGAAGACCAGTACAATAACAGAGAAGAACAGTACAGTAACAGAATAACAGTACAGTAACACAGGAGAACAGTACAATAACACAGAATACCAGTACAATAACACAGAAGAACAGTATAGTAACACAGAAGAACAGTACAGTAACACAGAAAAAGAGTACAGTAACACAGACGAACAGTACAATAACACAGAAGAACAGTACAGTAACACAGACTAACAGTACAGTAACACAGAATAAAAGTACAGTAACACAGAAGAACATTACAGTAACACAGAAGAACAGTACAGTAACACATAAGAAGAGTATAGTAACACAGAAGAACAGTACAATAACACAGAAGAACAGTACAGTAACACATAAGAAGAGTACAGTAACACAGAAGACCAGTACAATAATACAGAAGAACAGTACAGTAACACAGAATAACAGTTCAGTAACACAGGAGAACAGTACAGTAACACAGAAGAACAGTACAATAACACAGAAGACCAGTACAATAACACAGAAGAACAGTATAGTAACACAGATAAACAGTACAGTAACACAGAAGAACAGTACAGTAATACAGAAGACCAGTACCATAACACAGAAGAACAGTACAGTAACAGAAGAACAGTACAGAAACACAGGAAACCACTACAATAACAAAGAAGAACAGTACAGTAAAAAAGAAAAAAAGTATACTAACACAGTAGAACAGTACAATAACAAAGAAGAACAGTACAGTAACAAAGAAGAACAGTACAGTAACATAGAAGAGTACAGCAACACAGTACAACTGTACAGTAAGACAGAAGAACAGTTCAGTAACACAAAAAGAACAATACAGTACACAAATCCAGTAGAACAATACAGTACAGTTACACAGAAGAACAGTACAGTAACTCAGAAGAACATTACAGTAACACAGAGGAACAGTACAGTAACTCAGAAGAACAGTACAGTACGGTAACACAGAAGAGTACAGTAACACAAAACCAGTACAGTAACAGAGAACAGTACAGTAACAAAGAAGACGAGTACAGTTACACAGAAGAACAGATCACTACAGTAACAGAAGATCAGTAAATTAACACGGAAGAACAGTACAGTACAGTAACAGAGAATAATACAGTACAGTACATTAACAGATAACAGTACAGTAACACAGAAGAAGAGTATAGTAACACAGAAGAACAGTACAATAACACAGAAGAACAGTACAGTAACACATAAGAACAGTACAGTAACACAGAAGACCAGTACAATAACAGAGAAGAACAGTACAGTAACAGAATAACAGTACAGTAACACAGAAGAACAGTACAATAACACAGAAGACCAGTACAATAACACAGAAGAACAGTATAGTAACACAGAAGAACAGTACAGTAACACAGAAAAAGAGTACAGTAACACAGACGAACAGTACAATAACACAGAAGAACAGTACAGAAACACAGAATAAAAGTACAGTAACACAGAATAACAGTACAGTAACACAGAAGAACATTACAGTAACACAGAAGAACAGTACAGTAACACAGAAGAAGAGTATAGTAACACAGAAGAACAGTACAATAACACAGAAGAACAATACAGTAACACATAAGAACAGTACAGTAACACAGAAGACCAGTACAATAACAGAGAAGAACAGTACAGTAACAAAGAATAACAGTACAGTAACACAGAAGAACAGTACAGTAACACAGAAGAACAGTACAATAACACAGAAGACCAGTACAATAACATAGTAGAAGAGTACAATAACAAAGCAGAACAGTACAGTAACAAAGAAGAACAGTACAGTAACATAGAAGAGTACAGCAACACAGTACAACTGTACAGTAAGACAGAAGAACAGTTCAGTAACACAAAAAGAACAATACAGTACAGTTACACAAAAGAACAGTACAGTAACTCAGAAGAACATTACAGTAACACAGAGGAACAGTACAGTAACTCAGAAGAACAGTACAGTACGGTAACACAGAAGAGTACAGTAACACAAAACCAGTACAGTAACAGAGAACAGTACAGTAACAAAGAAGGCGAGTACAGTTACACAGAAGAACAGATCACTACAGTAACAGAAGATCAGCACAGTGACACGGAAGAACAGTACAGTACAGTAACAGAGAACAATACAGTACAGTACATTAACTGATAACAGTACAGTAACAAAGAAGACCAGTACAGTAATACAGAAGAACAGTACAGTAATACAGAAGAACAGTACAGTAATGCAGAAGAACAGTACAGTAATTCAGAAGAACAGTACAGTAATACAGAAGAACAGTACAGTAATACAGAAGAACAGTACAATAATACAGAAGAACATTACAGTAATATAGAAGAACAGTACAGTAATACAGAAGAACAGTACAGTAATACAGAAGAACAGTTCAGTAATACAGAAGAACAGTACTTTAATACAGAAGAACAGTACAGTAATACAGAAGAACAGTACAGTAATACAGAACAGTACAGTAATACAGAAGAACAGTACAATAATACAGAAGAACATTACAGTAATATAGAAGAACAGTACAGTAATACAGAAGAACAGTACAATAATACAGAAGAAAATTACAGTAATATAGAAGAACAGTACAATAATACAGAAGAACAGTACAGTAATACAGATGAACAGTACAGTAATACAGAAGAACAGTACAGTAACTATAAGAATGCAGTAACATACAAGAAATGTACAGTAACGCATAAGAATAATACAGTAACATCCAAGAAAGAACAATAATATTCAGTAGAACAGTACATCAATACACAAGTAATACACAAAAAAACACAAGAATAACACAGTAAAATAGAGAAACAGTAGAGCAATAAAATAATAAATAAAGTAACAGTATTGAAGATATTAACAAGAGTTCTGTCAGTCAGGTTGTAACATCAACAGCAGAAATTCGTCCTGCCAGAGGTCGAGTCTCTGAGTTTGTTGTCATTAATTTTATTCCCAGAAATTTGTTTTCTTGTGTTCATGGTTGTGAATGTTTTTCTCATTATAGAGATAAGAGAAATGAAGGTATGAAAAATTAAAAAGTGAGAGAGACTTTAATTATTTAATAATTATTTCTGGTTATTTTTTACGTTCCATAAGATGATTCGTAAGTGTCTGTTTTACTTTATTCTAGACAAGTTTCTGTCAATTATTACTTCTTTATATATTCAAATTTCTCATTTAGGATATTTTAAAAATATTATATAACAACATTCTCGGTATTAATGTTGGTAGAATTACCGACAATATGTTAGGTAAATGCAACTAACGTGACATTTTATTGTGGTAACGTTTCGCTTTTCATGAGCTTTGATAAGCCGCTACAAATAATACATAGACACAGAGGGTATATATAGGCTTCGAGTGAGGTGCAGTATAAACAATACTGGTGGAGGAAGAAGTAGTAACTAGTGATACATATGGTAAACAAAGTTGGCTTGTACATGAGCGAAAAGGTTCAAAGCTATTGCTTAGGAAGCATAAAAATAGGTTAGGAAAATATTTCTTGTTGGATTTGAGAAGGCCTATTTCAGTGTTCCTTCTCTTTTATATTCTTATGTAGCATCAGCAGCATCTATGTGATGGCAGGGTTTACTGTTTTGAGAAGGATTCTTGCTAAGACTTAAGAGATGATGAAGCTGCCTTTTACGTCTGCAGAAATTAGGTTCTTTGATCATTATTCGAGCCTCGCTGAATTTTATGAGGTGATTGACGGAATTTTTTTTTTATATTTTAATAATCAAAACAGTGATAATACGAAAGTAACATGATGGTACAACACCAAGTACCTCATAAATTCAAAACAATATAATTATCTTAAGACTAAGGTATAAACATATCCTAAGGATGTCCTCAAACTAAACAGAAAAGAAACCACCTAAATATGTAAGTGCCATGATGCGGACACTTACCCTACAGAAATATGAACACATTGGACAATATGTACAGAGACATTGAACACAGCTACCTACATAATAACTCAAAACAATACAATACTTGTGGCATAGTTACTTCAACAGTACAAAAATAACATCGTTCATGTTTTGTATATATAATTATACTATGGTGTCAAACCATGTTAATACCACATCAAGGACTTCAATAATGCTAACGATACTAATCACAATGAAGACAAACGATATACGGTTCACAGCTTTCACCATCAACCTAATTAGAAAACTAAACCTAACAATGTAAGTGCCGTGATGCTTTACCCTACACCGTGTACAATCTACAAATTAAACATGTTACGGAACACCTGTAACCTGTCGTCCAATGGACTGAGACACGCACATTCACGCCAATTCACACTGAGGCCAAAATAACACAAAACACTCACTTGAGTACAAAAACACGCAACCTCACCATAAACACCTGTCTTCCCTAATACTCCAACCTATAACCATTAAGCCAGTAATTACGTGCGACCAACAAAAGTACAACATAATGATCGTTCTAAGTCGCATAAGTCCATCTGATTGCAAAACTTGCATCATCACCACACAATACAATATATGTCCACCTGACCTCCCACCACTGTCTGCTGGACGACACGTGTTGACGCCCTATCAGGTGACACCGGAGAGAATGCACATAACCCTAGCCATGTCACCCTCCGCACCCCCCCTGTCCAGACACTCCTGACCCCCTTTTTCGACCAGCCCTTTACTGAGGTACCTCCCCCCCTTCCCCCCAACAGAATACCTATAGTCAATTCCCTATAACCCTGAGAGAAAGCTTTACACCATGTCCCCGCATATATAACCTGATTTCTACACTTAGACCTATATATACCTGCTGCCAACGCTCGGATACGCTGTGCTCCGGGAGCCTCCCGCATTACCCACAAAATATGTATATACTCGACCACCAAGTAAACTACCGCCCTACCAACGTCCTCTGGAAAAGCCACCACGTCCAAACACAAAGCCCTCAGGGTCATCAAACCCCCCGCCCCCACCCTCCTTAATACCCCACTAAACCACTCACTGACCCCCACCAACGTATCACAGAAATACAGAGTATGATACGCCGTGTCCAGGACCCCACACGATCCACACAACCCATCCCTGGTGATGCCCATCCTAAACAACTGTGCACGCGTCGCTAAAATACCCAATAAAAACCTATAACCTGTTTCACGCACTCTTGGTGGTATTCGCAACTTCTTCATCCAACGCCACGTTAACTTCCAATTATACATAGGATAAATACCTGCACCCTGGACCACACCTTCTCTCCCCCCCCACTCTATCCAACACGCCTACTTTAACCCTCCCAGGCTCCTCAACATAGCCTCACATCTCAACAGATCCCTACCCCTCCACCACCTACGTACCTCCTGCATGAACCCATTCACCCTCCTGCCCCCTGTACCCCCACCTACCACATATTCTTGCTTAACAAAAATACTTTGAAGCCTGTTACGTAGCGGTATCAACCCCAACCCCCCAACCCCAACCCAGTAGTCACCACCTCCCTACCTAACCAATGCCTCCCATGACTCCAAATATAACGAAAAACCCTCCCAAGCAACCTCTCAACATCACACTCCCGGAGAGGATATACGGCAGCAACAAACCATATTTTGCTATATACTAAAACATTTACCACCACTGCCCGTTGCAACAGTGTTACTTCTGTAGACCTAATGCCTCCCAACCTATCTATAGCTCTGTCCACCACCGCCACCGAATTCAATTCTCTTGCCAATTCCCTATCATGACTGAATATCACCCCGCAAATTTTAATCCTATCGACGCACTTCCAACCGCCCCTACTGTCCAACGTCCCTCCCACCCGTGCACCTACTTCCAACAAACTTGACTTACCCCTATTTACCCTCATACCTGTCGCTTCACAACCCCTTCCCACCTCCCCATCCCAAACCCCTTCCCTAACCAATCTATAGAAAGGGTCCAGCATACACCCAAACAGGATTTGCGACAGAGGATAACCCTGCCGCAAACCCCTTTCATAACTCACCGGAACCCCCAACTTCCCATTTACCTGGACCCTTGCCAATGCCCGGTCATATAAAGTCCTAACCCACCCCACGATTTCTTCCCCAAACCCCAACCCCAACAAAACCCCCAAACAAAAATTCCCTATCTACGCTATCGTATTCAGTCTCCCAATCTAAACCTAGCACCCCTCCTCCCCTCTTGTTATCCACAAACTCCCTAATCCTCCTATGCCCAGTCCTTATGCTTCGCCACGGCACACCATGTTGCCCATCATCTAAAACCTTCTCCAACACCCTCTTTATTCGATTCGCCAGTATTTTCGCAAAGATCTTATAATCTGAGCATAACAACGTTATAGGTCTATAGCCCTTCATCCTATCACCTTCCTTCCCCTTCGGTACCATCACTACCACCCCTGTCCTATGTTCATCCTCCATATATCCCCTATCCTTCATTTGATTAAAGATCTACACTAAAACATCCTTTAACACCTCCCAATGTAACACATAAAAATCTCCCGGTAAGCCATCCACCCCAGGTGCCTTTCCTAACCTTAATCCCTGCACCGCCTGCCATACTTCCGCCTCTGATATACGTCCTCCTAACCCCTTCCTTACGGAATTCCGGTGTTGTAGGCAGGCGTTGTTCAAGTTATCGTTCTTACATGCATTAATGTGTTCATTGAGGAGTGTTTCGAGGCTCCTTGCTGTTTCATCTACATATATTCTGTCACAGCCTCCACAGGGTATAGTGTAAACCCCTGCATTGACTGGTTCATGGTGCTTCGATTTTAAGAACATAAGAACTGGTAGTAGGTTGATAGACAGAAACCACCCAGGTAGGTACGACCGTACTGCCAAGTGAGAGTGAAACAGAAGCCTGTATTTGTTTTACGTGATGGTAAGATTGCTGGTGTCTTTTTTCTGTCTAATAAACATGCAAGATTTCAGGTACGTCTTACTACTTCTACTTACACTTAGGTCACACTACACATGCATGTACATGTTTATGTATACACACTCATCTGAGTTTTCTTTGATTTTATCTTAATATATCTTGTTCTTATTACTTTTCCTTTCATATCCATGGGGAAGTGGAATAAGAAACTTTCCTCCGTAAGCCATGCGTGTTGTAAAAGTCAACTAAAATGCCGGGAACAATGGGCTAGTAACCCCTTTTCCTGTATAGCTTACTAAAAAGAAAAAGAAGGAAACCGTCAAAGTGGGATGTTTGAATGTGCGTGGATGTTGTGCGAATGATAAGAAAGAGATTATGGTGGATGTTATGAATGAAAAGAAGCTGGATGTCTTGGCTCTAAGTGAAAACAAAGCTGAATTGGGTAGGAGAGTTTCAGTGGGGAGAAATAAATGGGATTAGGTCAGGGGTTTCTAATGGAGTTAGAGCTAAGGAAGGAGTAGCAATAATATTGAAGGATAAGTTATGGCAGGAAAAGAGGGAATTAAAATGCATAAATTCAAGGATTATATAGAATAATATAAGGGTTGGATGTGAAAAGTGGGTTATAGTAAGTGTTTATACAAATATAAACACATAAGCAGTATAATGTGATCATTTATTGACAACGTTTCGCCCACACAGTGGGCTTTATCAAATAAAAAACAGATCTAACTGATCTTCTCCACTTCTACTCTCACCACGACACCAACACTAAACGTGGTGTAATTATAGGTTTTTTTTATGCGCGCACTGCAAATCTGCAGCAACAAATTCTATTAGGAAGAATGCTCTCTAATTGAACATGTATTTTCTAAACTTCACTATCCTCGTCACTTCATTAGAGACTGCAGACGACGGGCATTAAACATCTTTAACACACCCAGAGAAGACACTGCTGAGAAGAGATACATAGTCCTCCCCACCAACT
Organism: Cherax destructor; assembly: GCA_009830355.1. Lineage (NCBI taxonomy): Eukaryota > Metazoa > Arthropoda > Malacostraca > Decapoda > Parastacidae > Cherax > Cherax destructor. The sequence goes on along the minus strand of WNWK01007552.1, from coordinate 7,247 downwards.
CCATTGCCAAACACGTTTAAAATACCTCATTCCAAGTATCTATCTCCACATCCACCACCATCAAGGACATTACCAGTAACAGACAGGACAAGCTTCAATTCTCTGCATGGGTATACAAAATCCCTTGTAATGCCTGCAGCAAATTATACATCCAGAGACCTCCAGACACGTATTTCAGAACACCAGTACGCAGGCAGAGCTGACGATCCAAGGAATGCCTGTGTTCAACACCCTAATTCACACAACTATTTAATCAACTACAGAAACGCAAGATTTATCGCCAGAGAAGACAACACTCAATACCGAAGAATCTTGGAATCATCACTTATCTGCATATCCAACAACTTCAATCAGAACAACGGCTTCTACAACATAGCTGAACCCCTTACCAAGAAACTTCTTCATCGCTATCCCTCACAAGAACATAAGAATTTAGGAACACTGCAGATGGTCTACTGATATACTTGCTCAATCTCTTTTTAAAGCTACCCTTACTCGGAAGATCGTCACATGCAGCATTCTCCACCTGACTCCATCCTATATATACTCTTGTACCTTTCACCCAGGTGTTTGTGACTTGATAAAGCCCACTGTGTGGGCGAAACGTTGTCAATAGAGGATCACATTATACTGCTTATGTGTTTATATTTCCATTGTGTCGGTATTTTATACCATATTTCCAAGTGTTTATGCACCTGGAGAAAAGATAAGTTTAGAGGAGAGAGAAAGATTTTGGGAAATGTTGAGCGAGTTCGTGGAGAGTTTTGATCCAAATGAGAGAGTACTTGTAGTTGAGGATCTCAATGCTAAAGTGGGTAAAAATGTTGTGGAGGGAGTAGTAGGTAAATTTGGTGTGCCAGGGGTAAATGAAAATGGGGAGACTTTAATTGAACTGTGTGTAGAAAGAGGTTTAGTAATAAATAATGTATATTTTATGAAAAGCAGAAAAAATAAGTATGCAAGGAATGATATAGATTATGTATTTGTGGACTATAGTTGATGGGTAGGCTTCAGGATGTACATGTTCATAGAGGGGCAATGAATATATCGGATCATTATTTAGTTGTAGCTACAGTTAGAGTAAGTGGTAGATGGGACTAAAGGAAAATGACACCAGCAAGTAAGAGAGGGGTAAAAGTATATAAACTCAGGGAGGAGGAAGTTAGGGTGAGATATAAGCAACTATTGGCAGAAAGGTGAGTTTATGGGAGGTTTTTACAAAGCAGAAGTGATATAAGAAGGGCAGAGTATATGGAGAGTTAAAGGAAGGTGAAGAGAGTGTTGAGAGAGTGCAAATGGAGAGCAAATTTCAGAGTGGGAGAGGCACTGTTAACAAATTTTGCTGAGACTAAGAAAAAAAATGGAGTGAGATAAACAGGTTAAGAAAGCCTAGGGAACTTTTAAATATTTATGAAGAAAGCGAGGCAGGGAGGTATAACATCGTTTAGGAGTGAAGAAGAGCAGGATGTGAGTGTGGGGGAGGTATGTGAGGCATTTCGTAGAATGAAAAGGAGTAAAGCAGCTGGAACTGACGGGATCATTCTAGAAATGTTAAAAGCAGGGGGAAAGATATAGTGTTGGAGTGGTTGGTATTTTTGTTTAATAAATGTATGAAAGAGGGGAAGGTACCTAGGGATTGGCAGAGTGCATGTATAGTTCCTTTATATAAAGGGAAGGGGTACAAAAGAGATTGTAAAAAATTTAGGGGAATAACTTTACTGAGTATTCCAGGTAAAGTGTACGGTAGGGTTATTATTGAAAGAATTAGAGGTAAGACAGAGAGCAGGATTGCAGATGAGCAAGGAGGCTTTAGAATGGGTAGGGGATGTGTAGATCAAGTGTTTACATCGATGCATATGTAAACAGTATTTAGATAGAGGTAGGAGAGTTTTCATTGCATTTATGGATTTAGAAATGACATATGATAGAGTGGATAGGGGAGCAATGTCGCAGATGTTGCAAGTGTATGGAATAGGTAGTAAGTTACTAAATGCTGTAAAGAGTTTTTATGAGGATAGTGAGGCTCAGGTTAGGGTGTGTAGGATAGAGGGAGATTACTTCCCAGTAATAGGTCTTAGACAGGGATGTGTAATGTCACCATAGTTGTTTAACATATTTAAAGATGGGGTTGTAAAAGAAGTAAATGCTAGGGTGTTGGGGAGAGGGATGGATTAAATTATGGGGAATCAAATACAAAATGGGAGTTGACACAGTTACTTTTTGCTGATGATACTGTGCTTTTGGAAGATACTTAACAAAAGTTGCAAAGGTTAGTTGACGAGTTTGGGAGGATATGAAAAAGGTAGAAAGTTGAAAGTGAACATAGATAAGAGTAAGGTGATGAGGGTATCAAACGATTTAGATAAAGAAAAAATTGATATCACATTGGAGGGAGAGAGTATGGAAGAAGTGAATGTTTTCAGATATTTGGGAGTTGACGTGTCAGCGGATGGGTTTATGAAGGATGAGGTTAACCATAGAATTGATGAAGGAAAAAAAGTGCGTTGAGGTATCTGTGGAGACAAAAATCGTTATCCATCGAGAAACAGAAGGGAATATATGAGAGTATAGTGGTACCAACACTCTTTTATGGGTGTGAAGCATGGGTTGTAAATACTGCAGCGAGGAGGTGGCTGGAGGCAGTGGAGATGTCCTGTCTAAGGGCAATATTTTGCAAAGAATTCGTAGTGTGGAAGTTAGAAGGAGGTGTGGAGTTACTAAAAGTATTAGTCAGAGGCCTGAAGAGGGGTTGTTGAGGTGGTCTGGTCATTTTGAGAGAAAGGAGGAGATTAAGACACTTAAGCAACATTTGGGAATCTTTATTGAAGAAACGTTTCGCCGCACAGTGGCTTCATCAGTCTAATACAAAGAAGAAAGTTGTAAGAAAAGGAGGAGTTTGAGGTAATCAGTCCCTCGGCCTGGAGTCGATGTGTTCAGTCCATCAATCTTGTTGAAAGTACAGCATAGTGCAGTAGAAGTGGTAAATTATTATAATCAATTAAAGCTGATATTATTAGAAGTCACCTTGAAGAGCAAAATTTGATTAATGAATCTCAGCATGGGTCCTCGAGAGGTCGTTCCTGCCTCACAAATTTACTGACGTTTTTCAATAAAACATTTGAGGCAGTAGACAGTGATAAAGAATATGATATAGTTTACTTGGATTTCAGTAAGGCCTTCCGTAGAGTACCTCACAAGAGACTCTTAAGAAAGGTGGCAGCTCATGGTATAGGAGGTAAAGTTCTAGCATGGATAGAGGCATGGCTTACCAATAGAAAGCAGAGAGTTTCCATTAATGGGGTCAAATCTAAATGGGGATCAGTCACTAGTGGCGTTCCATAAGGATCAGTTTTAGGCCCATTGTTGTTCATAATTTACATAAATGACCTTGATGAAGGAATTGCAAGTGACATGAGTAAATTTGCTGATGATACGAAAATAGGCCGTATGATTCATTCTGAGGTGGATAGCAGTGAACTCCAGGAGGATTTGGACAAATTAATGTCTTGGTCTGAAAAGTGGCATATGAAGTTCAATGTGGACAAGTGTGGACTAGTCCTTGTGTTACGGCCCCCTACCTAACAATGGCTGTTAGGTAGTTTACCTGCCGGCCTGTGACATCATCAAACGTGATGTTTGACTGACGAGCCGGCTAGACCGACAGTGTTAACGAGACTCTCCCCTATTAAACACTGGAGAGTTCACCAGCTTCCTGATACACCTGGGAGTGTTTGACAGACTTGGAGAGTTCACCAGCTCCCTGATATATCTAGGGAGTGTTCAACAGACAGATCTGGAGAGTGACTCTTCGTGATGGTGACGGCCTTAGACTATCTACTGGCTTATTCACCGTACCGACTGTGTTCTTGAGACTATGTACTTGAAAATAGACTATTGTACCTGAAATTATGTACCTGAAGTGTCTTGTGTGACACTGGTTGTGTCTTGTGTGACACTGGTTGTGTCTTGTGTGATACTGGTTGTGTCTTGTGTGACACTGGTTGTGTCTTGTGTGACACTGGTTGTGTCTTGTGTGACACTGGTAATGTTACCCGGAGTGTCAAGGTATTTAGTGGTGTAGTCAGAGTTTGTGACGGTGGCACGACACAAGTTAAGTCGTGTATTTGGTGTATGTCAAGACGCGGTGCACATGATTGTACTAGAGAATGAGTGGCCTGTCCGGGAGAATGTTTTGTCCGGGAAATGACTGTTTGGGATAAATCTTATATTACGTAGTACCTGAATCTTTGTGTGTCGGTCATTTTGTGGTGGGGGTGTTACGGCCCCCTACCTAACAATGGCTGTTAGGTAGTTTACCTGCCGGCCTGTGACGTCATCAAACGTGATGTTTGACTGACGAGCCGGCTAGACCGACAGTGTTAACGAGACTCTCCCCTATTCAACACTGGAGAGTTCACCAGCTCCCTGATACACCTGAGAGTGTTTGACAGACTTGGAGAGTTCACCAGCTCCCTGATATATCTAGGGAGTGTTCAACAGACAGATCTGCAGAGTGACTCTTTGTGATGGTGACGGCCTTAGACTATCTACTGGCTTATTCACCGTACAGAAAACAATGAGAAATAAATATAAAGCACTAGTGAAATGGATAAATGAACGTTTAACATCACTATTACCTTTATTGAAGACTCTTGTTGGCGTATGGAAAACAGCAAGGAGGGGAGAGGGAGGAGAGTTTATTGTTTGGAGACAGGACAGATTATTTAAATATGATGCTAATATCAACTCTATGGCATATTTATCTATCACATTTCATCTGATATGACATAAACAATATTAATAACATAGAAACATGATATATACTCTAGAATGAATAAAATATGTCGTTATGTATTTGACTAGTGGTGGTGGTGTTGTTTTTGGGTTCATCAGGGCCACTGACAGCATAAGCCTTATAGTGGTGGTGGTGGCAGCGGTAGCGCCCACCACCACTAGTCACACTACTAGTCACACTGAAACACCACTAGTCACACTGAAACACCACTAGTCACACTGAAACACCACTAGTCACACTGAAACAATGTATGTAATTTATAAATAAGAAATATTGTATAAAAACATAATAGAGAATGTAAAGAAATAAAATGGTTATTGCGTATGTTATCAGTGGCCCTATAAACCTCCAACAACATTGGAGGAGTTAGTTTCGTGTCGTCCTTTTTCTATCTCTTAATCGCTTAACTTACTTGCTACACTGTTAATGCTTCACTTTATCGCTGGCTGGCACTATTGCCTTTATTGACTCCTGCTGCTTTAGTATCACACATATCGTAGAATCATTGAATCACTGAAGAAGGCACATTCTCCCCTCTCTCTCAGCCCTTTACCAAAGGGCTGGCACTAGGAACTTTCTTTGGGCCCATGGTGGCATATTTCACTGTCACAATCAATAAACAAGCACAAAAATTGCAAAATGTTTCAGATGAATGCCCACTCAACCAGTGACAGAGCCAGACTGAGGCGGCATCCCGGTGGGCTGACCCATCTGATACGTATGATTCCCGGGGCAAGGTACGAAATTCGAGGCAAAATTTTGCCCAAAAAAGTGTTTTAAATCCGAAAAGTACGATATCAGGTGCGTGCGAAATCCGGGGTTCCACTATATTTATTATAATATTTATACATTGATACCTCGTATATCCGGCCTGCCATTATTACCGAAACATCTGAACAGCGATTCGAATAAGCAGAAGGCTGAATCAAACCTGGCACACACTTCATGTACCACAACAAAAATTATCATTACTGGAAGAAATGAATGAACCAGTTGATAAATTGTGGGATTTAGATGCGATAGGTATAGATGTAAATAAACCAAGCCCACAGGAGTCTGGTTAATGTACCAGTTGGCTACTAGGAGCCGTGCTCTTCGCCACTCCCACCACCCGTTGTTCTCAGTCCAGCTATTTTCTCCTAATCGAACAGATGTGCATAATGGTGGTCCAGTCTGGAAGTGAATTTGTGGCCTTTTAGCATTATAACTGCTGTGTTCTCCTATTTTGTGTATGGCACCAGAGAGGGCCAGGAAAGTGTTTACTCTAGAACAAAATATGGAAATATTGTCGCATGTGGATGCAGGTTGGTCCAACACAAGACTCATGGCTCAATATAATTTGGCAAAGTCGACCCTCTGTGATATCACGAAGGCTCGTGATAAGACTATGACCTACACAAGTGAGTTTTCTGCTGCGTCAAAAACTCACTTGTGCCGAAACAAAAGTGATAGCGAAGCCACAGAGCTTGGAACTTGATCAGTGCGTGATGAAGTGGTACTGTCAGGGGAACGCCTTCCCTCTGAACAAAATATAATGGAAAAATTAATAATAAAAAATAAAGACTCTTGGGTAGGAAATAAACAAAGAATTTTAAGTTTTTTAATAAAATATATATATAAAAAATTAGGCCGTTGTGGTTCTGGCAGGATGGAGAGTAGGAGAATATAAGGCCCAGGATGAGTCTCGGGTGTAGACGAGATGTAGGAAGGTTATCCTGGGCAGTTGTTAAGAATTCTCGTATGCCACTTGGTCGAGGTACGTAAGACGTAGAAGCGGAAGAGTAGACACCAGTAGCTAAGTCAGAGAGACGTACATCTAGCTCCTTCAAATCGGGCGTCAGTACCAGCTGACCAGGCCAGCAGCAGAGCTGATCAGGAGAAGTGTGGAGGTGTAGTGACTCTCTACAGTTTCGCTGTTCACCAAGTAAGGTAACTACCACTAGAAAAAGGGGGGGTTTTGCCTCGGCCCGCTAGAGGGAAGCACCGGCTGAACCCATGAATGATCGCCGGCTGACTAACAACCATAACCCCCAATTATACTCTACTTTTCCCTCACAATTCCCCCTTTCCAAAACTTATGGTCGAAGGTAATTAGTTAAACAGTGGGAAAAGTACTATGTACAACCTCGGCTCAGCCAATCTGAAAAGTGGTTTTCAGAGCAAGATATATAAATAACTTTAAACCTGTAGGCCTGAATAGCCAAAGCCCATCTCAAGAGTCTGCTATTTGTACCTTTGAAGTTTTCTAAATACATGAGTGGCTTGTGATCAGTTTCAAGTATGAAGGGTTTCCCATACAAGTAGTATTTGAACCTACTTATACCCCACACTAAGGCGTAACATTCCTTTTCCACAGTAGAGTATCTTTCTTCCCGTGGTAGGAAGCTTCTTACTGGCACAAGATACCGGGAACGGTGTCTCATCGTAATACTGCAGTAACACAGCACGAGTC
>WNWK01007551.1:37500-92915 GCA_009830355.1 Cherax destructor | reverse complement strand
ATACACTTGTTTAGTGTATCTTTATAAAGCTGGTCCCTTTGCGTGTGACGTCACGGTACCCGCTGACGTCAGAGGCTCAGCGCATGTGCACAGCCTATCATAGGCAGACTGCCTCACTACGTTAGACCTACAGGCGAGACAGAAGGTGTGCTGGACTCTCCTCTAATTACTGTAAATATACCGTAACCATCCAACAAGGAGTATCTTTGACCTCCTATATATCTCTCCCAAGACCCACACGACATGTCTTCCATGCTGCCTACCTGCTGTCTACCTGTCTTCCATGCTGCCTACCTGCCTTCCATGCTGTCTACTTGTCTTCCATGCTCCCTACCTGCCTTCCATGCTGTTTACCTGCCTTCCATGCTGCCTACCTGCTGTCTACCTGCCTTCCATGCTGCCTACCTGCCTTCCATGCTGTCTACCTGCCTTCCATGCTGTTTACTTGTCTTCCATGCTGTCTACCTGCCTTCCATGCTGTCTACCTGCCTTCCATGCTGTCTACTTGCCTTCCATGCTGCCTACCTGCCTTCCATGCTGCCTACCTGCCTTCCATGCTGCCTACCTGCCTTCCATGCTGCCTACCTGCCTTCCATGCTGCCTACCTGCCTTCCATGCTGTCTACCTGTCTTCCATGCTGTCTACCTGCCTTCCATGCTGCCTACCTGCCTTCCATGCTGTCTTCCATGCTGTCTACCTGTCATCCATGCTGCCTACCTGCCTTCCATGCTGTCTACCTGTCTTCCATGCTGTCTACCTGCCTTCCATGCTGCCTACCTGCCTTCCATGCTGCCTACCTGCCTTCCATGCTGTCTACCTGTCTTCCCTGCTGCCTACCTGCCTTCCATGCTGCCTACCTGCCTTCCATGCTGCCTACCTGCCTTCCATGCTGTCTACCTGTCTTCCCTGCTGCCTACCTGCCTTCCATGCTGCCTACCTGCCTTCCATGCTGCCTACCTGCCTTCCATGCTGTCTACCTGTCTTCCCTGCTGCCTACCTGCCTTCCATGCTGCCTACCTGCCTTCCATGTTGTCTACCTGTCTTCCATGCTGCCTACCTGCCTTCCATGCTATTTACCTGTCTTCCATGCTGCCTACCTGCCTTTCATGCTGCCTACATCCAAAATAACAACATCTAACCAAACCATACCACGGGTGGGGTTCGAACCCGCGGTCACAGAGTCTCAAAACTCCAGACCGCGGGTTCGAACCCCACCCGTGGTATGGTTTGTTTGCAATCGTGTCATTACGATTTCGTGAGTCATGTTAACAACATCTACATCCTCCTTCATCAGTCAGACTGGGGGAACATCTACATCTCCCAGTACAGTCAGACTGGGGGAACATCTACATCTCCCAGTACAGTCAGACTGGGGGAACATCTACATCTCCCAGTACAGTCAGACTGGGGGAACATCTACATCTCCCAGTACAGTCAGACTGGGAAAACATCTACATCTCCCAGTACAGTCAGACTGGGGAAACATCTACATCTCCCAGTACAGTCAGACTGGGGAAACATCTACATCTTCCAGTACAGTCAGACTGGGGGAACATCTACATCTCCCAGTACAGTCAGACTGGGGGAACATCTACATCTCCCAGTACAGTCAGACTGGGGAACATCACATCTCCCAGTACAGTCAGACTGGGGAACATCTACATCTCCCAGTACAGTCAGACTGGGGAACATCTACATCTCCCAGTACAGTCAGACTGGGGAACATCTACATCTCCCAGTACAGTCAGACTGGGGGAACATCTACATCTCCCAGTACAGTCAGACTGGGGAACATCTACATCTCCCAGTACAGTCAGACTGGGGAACATCTACATCTCCCAGTACAGTCAGACTGGGGGAACATCTACATCTCCCAGTACAGTCAGACTGGGGGAACATCTACATCTCCCAGTACAGTCAGACTGGGGGAACATCTACATCTCCCAGTACAGTCAGACTGGGGGAACATCTACATCTCCCAGTACAGTCAGACTGGGGAACATCTACATCTCCCAGTACAGTCAGACTGGGGGGAAAATCTACATCTCCCAGTACAGTCAGACTGGGGGAACATCTACATCTCCCAGTACAGTCAGACTGGGGGAACATCTACATCTCCAGTACAGTCAGTCTGGGGGAACATCTACATCTCCCAGTACAGTCAGACTGGGGGAACATCTACATCTCCCAGTACAGTCAGACTGGGGGGAACATCTACATCTCCCAGTACAGTCAGAGTGGGGGAACATCTACATCTCCCAGTACAGTCAGACTGGGGGAACATCTACATCTCCCAGTACAGTCAGACTGGGGAACATCTACATCTCCCAGTACAGTCAGACTGGGGAACATCTACATCTCCCAGTACAGTCAGACTGGGGGAACATCTACATCTCCCAGTACAGTCAGACTGGGGGAACATCTACATCTCCCAGTACAGTCAGACTGGGGGAACATCTACATCTCCCAGTACAGTCAGACTGGGGGAACATCTACATCTCCCAGTACAGTCAGACTGGGGGAACATCTACATCTCCCAGTACCACCAACATGTAAAGATACATTTCTCTTGGATGAGCCAAAAGGAGAAACTACGTCAGATTTTGAGTTTGAAGCAACTGGGGTCAAGAACCAGGAACCACGTCTAGTGCCTTAGTGACAGTGCCTTAGTGACCTTAACCATCTTGTACCACAGTAACGCCAAGTAACTTACTTTAGTGAATGTTAGTGTAGTGATGTTAATGAACCTCTCAATGTTTTAGTGTGTTAGTGTAGTGACATCAATGAACTTCTCAATGTTTTAGTGTGTTAGTGTAGTGACATCAATGAAATTCTCAATGTTTTAGTGTGTTAGTGTAGTGATGTTAATGAACTTCTCAATATTTTAGTGTGTTAGTGTAGTGACATTAATGAACTTCTCAATGTTTTAGTGTGTTAGTGTAGTGATGTTAATGAACTTCTCAATGTTTTAGTGTTAGTGTAGTGATGTTAATGAACTTCTCAATGTTTTATTGTGTTAGTGTAGTGATGACGCTATAGTGTAGTGATGACGCTGTAGTGTAGTGATGACACTGCTACAAAACAAGTGTGAAGTCAGTTTTACTTGATAATGGTAACAGTGTAACCAAGGTCACCTTGAACCCTGGCTACACACTTGAAACATACCAAACAATACAGAAACTTGTCACTCTGACTGAGCATGAGAAGGTTGGCTGGGAAATCTGTGGTGACCTAAAAGTGGATTTACAAGTGTTGTTGTTTATTGTGCCTGTGTGACACGTACGTAGTCAACTTGAGACAGTACGTTGTCAACTTGAGACAGTACGTAGTCAACTTGAGACAGTACGTAGTCAACTTGAGACAGTACGTAGTCAACTTGAGACAGTACGTAGTCAACTTGAGACAGTACGTAGTCAACTTGAGACAGTACGTAGTCAACTTGAGACAGTACGTAGTCAACTTGAGACAGTACGTAGTCAACTTGAGACAGTACGTAGTCAACTTGAGACAGTACGTGGTCAACTTGGGACAGTACGTAGTCAACTTGAGACGGTACGTAGTCAACTTGAGACAGTACGTTGTCAACTTGAGACAGTACGTAGTCAACTTGGGACAGTACGTAGTCAACTTGAGACAGTACGTAGTCAACTTGAGACAGTACGTAGTCAACTTGAGACAGTACATAGTCAACTTGAGACTCATGTTATGCAGGCGTGAAGAACGTTTATTAAAGACCATCTTATTCCGCCTTGATACATCAAGCTGGACTCGTTAAAAACTTTGTCAAAACTTTGGACAAAAAAGATGCTGGGTTTGTCTATCTGAAGGAGAAGTTCCCCAAAGTTAGTGATTCCATGCTGAAGGAAGGTATCTTCACTGAACCTGATGCCATGCTGAAGGAAGGTATCTTCACTGAACCTGATGCCATGCTGAAGGAAGGAATCTTCACTGAACCTGATGTCATGCTGAAGGAAGGAATCTTCACTGAACCTGATGCCATGCTGAAGGAAGGAATCTTCACTGAACCTGATGCCATGCTGAAGGAAGGAATCTTCACTGAACCTGATGCCATGCTGAAGGAAGGAATCTTCACTGAACCTGATGCCATGCTGAAGGAAGGTATCTTCACTGAACCTGATGCCATGCTGAAGGAAGGAATCTTCACTGAACCTGATGCCATGCTGAAGGAAGGAATCTTCACTGAACCTGATGCCATGCTGAAGGAAGGTATCTTCACTGAACCTGATGCCATGCTGAAGGAAGGTATCTTCACTGAACCTGATGCCATGCTGAAGGAAGGTATCTTCACTGAACCTGATGCCATGCTGAAGGAAGGTATCTTCACTGAACCTCATATTCTGAACTTACTAAAAGATCTTTATTTTGAGGAAAGTCTCCAAGATGGTGAGGTGAGAGCATGAGAGGCATTCAAGAAGACTTGTGCAGGCTTCTTGGTCACTCATCACAGTGATGGTTACACAAATATTGTACAAAAGTTATTGAGGGTTTATCATCTGCTGGGATGACACAAGTCTCGCAAGATTCATTTCCTCCATTCTCACCTTGACTTTTTCCAGCCAGACCTCGGTGATATTAGTGATGAACACGGTGAACGATTTCACCAAGACAAGGCCATCACAGAGATATCAGGGAAACCTGAGGAACACTTTGATGGCTGACTACTGCTGGGCACTGCTGCCAGAGAGCCATAATGACCACAAGTGAAAATGCCTGAAACCTGTGATGTAAATATGTTCATAGGAATATGGAAATTTCTGTTATTCTTGTTCTACATACATACATATATATATATATATATATATATATATATATATATATATATATATATATATATATATATATATATATATATTATATAAACCTTCTCCTCACTTAGTGACGTACTCGTTTACCAATGCCTCAGACTTACGACGAGCTCTCTGACCAGTATGCATGCCTAAATAATGTATATTAGAGCTGATTTCCTCTATTCTGTTTATTACAATATACAGTACACTACTGTATAAACATTTAAAAATATTCCAGAAATATTATAAAAGGTGCAAAGGTGACATTAAAATAATATTAAAGATATTTGACACAAACCCGCTACCATTATAGTATGCTCCTCACTTAGCGACAAATTTGTTTACCGACGTGGTCTTAAGAACGGAACTCCGTCATAAAGTGAGGAAAGGCTGTATTATATATATATATATATATATATATATATATATATATATATATATATATATATATATATATATATCCAGCTGACATTGTGACACCTACAGTTTGAAGGTGGTGTTACAGGGCTATTAAATATTGCTGATGTTGCTGCAACTGCTGTTGCTGCTCTTCCCGCTACTGATGCTACTGCTGCTGCTACTGTTGTTTTATTACAGCAACACTTCTGAAAAGGCTTGCTGTAAAGTTGATAGATGTTACTGATGAGCTGTTTGCTGCTGCTACTGCTGCTGATGCTACATTTGTTGCTGCTGCTGTAGCTACTGTTGTTGCTACTGCTGATGCTACTGTTGTTGCTGCTGCTGTAGCTACTGTTGCTGTAACTACTGCTGCTGTTTCAGTAAAGCAACACTTCGGGAGAGGCTTGTTATGAAGTTGACTGATGTTACTGCTAAGCTGCTGCTGCTACTGCTAGTGTTGTAGCTGCTGCTGCTGTTACTATAACTGCTGCTACTACTACTGCTGCTGCTGCAGCTGCTGGTGTTGCTGTAACTACTGATACTGCTGCTGCTTTTGCTGTTTCAATACAGCAACACTTCTGGAGAAGCTTGCTGTGAAGTTGGTTGATGTTACTGGTGAGCTGTTGCTGTAGCTGCTGCTGCTGTTGCTGCTGCTGTTGCTGTAGCTGTAGCTGTTGTTGCTGTTTCAATCCAGGTTGCAGTGACTCGCTTCATCACAACCAGGAAGCGTAGTGCTGTATATCCTAGTGTCTCCTCTAACCTTGTACAGCTAGACCTACAGCTTCACCTGGTGGACCAGAGCTTCACCTGGTGGACCAGAGCTTCACCTGGTGGACCAGAGCTTCACCTGGTGGACCAGAGCTTCACCTGGTGGACCAGAGCTTCACCTGGTGCCCTACAGCTTCACCTGGTGGACCAGAGCTTCACCTGGTGGACCAGAGCTTCACCTGGTGCCCTACAGATTCACCTGGTGGACCAGAGCTTCACCTGGTGGACCAGAGCTTCACCTGGTGCCCTACAGCTTCACCTGGTGGACCAGAGCTTCACCTGGTGGACCAGAGCTTCACCTGGTGCCCTACAGCTTCACCTGGTGGACCAGAGCTTCACCTGGTGCCCTACATCTTCACCTGGTGGACCAGAGCTTCACCTGGTGGACCAGAGCTTCACCTGGTGGACCAGAGCTTCACCTGGTGCCCTACAGCTTCACCTGGTGGACCAGAGCTTCACCTGGTGCCCTACAGCTTCACCTGGTGGACCAGAGCTTCACCTGGTGGACCAGAGCTTCACCTGGTGGACCAGAGCTTCACCTGGTGCCATAGAGCTTCACCTGGTGGACCAGAGCTTCACCTGGTGCCCTAGAGCTTCACCTGGTGCCCTAGAGCTTCACCTGGTGCCCTAGAGCTTCACCTAGTGCCCTAGAGCTTCACCTGGTGGACCAGAGCTTCACCTGGTGGACTCACCTTCCCCTCCTCTCTCAACAACTACCCTGAGATCAACATCTCTTGGTCCCAGGTTTACCCTACTCGAGTCTGCTTGATCTAACCCAATAAACCAGCGTCTAGTAAGTACATTTAGGCACAGCTACACATAAGTACAATTATCATACATAGTGTATCTCGCCAGCTACCACATCGTTCCTCGCCAGCTACCACATCGTTCCTCGCCAGCTACCACATCGTTCAACTCAGCAGTCAAGGAGAAGGTGGTACGCAAAGGACGCAAACATCAGGACGTGTTTCCTTAAGACACCTGCTGTCCCTGTTCACCTAGCAGCAAGTAGGTACCTGGGTGTTAGTCAACTGGTGTGGGTGGCATCCTGATGACAAAATTAACCTAAGTTGTGGGAAATGCTCTGCATAACCAGGGGCTTTCTATATGTATTATGTTACTGATGTCAGCTATGGTCTGTATAAGTTGTATCATATACTTGAAGAATTAAAGATAATTATTATTATTATACCAGCTACCTCTACACACCGCCATTACAAACTGGTGACAGAGTTGAGTGCCAGCAACTCAGCCAGTATATATAGGGCTCAGGGGTGCGGGTTCGTGCCAGCGTATCACTTTACATCGGCTACATCCTCATATCTACGACGTTCAGATCCATCCCAGCACACTACAAGACCACAGAGACATCTTCTCGTCCATATTTAATATCACAATTGGACACAGTCGTCACGGCGTCACCTCTGGACACTGGTGACGTGTTCAGCAGTCTCCTGAGTCGTCATCACAACTACAGCAGTGAGAGGTGACGCATACGGTGAGTTTGCACTGCAGGTGTGTTACCTTAGGGTAGGCAGTGGCACCCACCACACCTCCTCCATTCCACGCTCTCACACAGAGATCAATGTATAATCAGCACATTTTGGAGGTTTCTTTGTGTTCCTACGACGTTCCTCTGCAGGTTCTACAAGTACTCAGCAGCCCCAGTCATCGCCATCTTTGCCCACAGTTCAACCAACCTTTTTCTCCTCTGCAGCTGCGTTTAAATTTTTTTAAGGCCCAGTGTTTTTACCATTTTTGGCCTGAGCCAAGTTCCGTAGATGCATTTCAATTTTCACTTGCTGCAAGCCCCTGCTGACGGGTCGTAGCCGGCCGATGTCACACTGTTCCTACACCATAATTTAATAATATCTGAGTAGGCCTCTTTCACACAGCCTTCGCCAGGGGAGTTGCAGTGAGGTGAGCCATTGTCGACTTACTTTTCCCCAACTCTCTCAACGACTGCCCTCAAAACAACACCTCTTCCCTTGGTCTTGACCCTAGGTTCACCCTATTCATGTCTGCCTGGTCTTGACCCTAGGATTACCCTACTCATGTCTGCATGGTCTTGACCCTATGTTCAACCTACTCATGTCTGCCTGGTCTTGACCCTAGGATTACCCTACTCATGTCTGCATGGTCTTGACCCTAGTTCCCTACTCATGTCTGCCTGGTCTTGACCCTAGGATTACCCTACTCATGTCTGCCTGGTCTTGACCCTAGGTTCACCCTATTCATGTCTGCCTGGTCTTGACCCTAGGATTACCCTACTCATGTCTGCATGGTCTTGACCCTAGGATTACCCTATCATGTCTGCCTGGTCTTGACCTAGGTTCATGCCTATTCATGTCTGCCTGGTCTTGACCCTAGGATTAGCCTACTCATGTCTGCATGGTCTTGACCTAGGATTACGCTACTCATGTCGTGCTGAGTCTTGACCCTAGGATTCACCTATCATGTCTGCCTGGTGTTGACTAGATGTCCTACTGTAGTTGCTGGTTTGACCTAGGTTATTCGTTGATGGTTTGCATGAGTTTCGTTGCTAGGATTACTTAATGTGTGCATGGTGTGTGATGCTGCTATGGTGTGATGTGATGGTAGTGTGGAGTGGTGTGCTGTAGGTAGTGTGCTGGTATGTATGTGTGGTGGTACTGTGATGATGGATGTAGTGTATGATGTGTGTGTGTTTGAGTAGTGTGATGTGTAGATGTTGATGATGCGTGGTGGTAGTGTGTGATGATGTGAATAGTGGATAGTGTGGTGGTAGTGTGATGATGTGGTGGTAGTGTGTGATGATGTGTGATGGTAGTGTCGATATATGATGATGTGAAAGGTAGTGTGATGATGTGTGATGGTGAGTGTGTGGTGGTAGTGTGATGATGTAGTAGTGTGAGTGGTAGTGTGTGATGATGTGCGTGGTAGTGTGGATGATGTGGTGGTAGTGTGATGATGATGTGGTGGTAGTGTGTGATGATGTGTGATGGTAGTGTGTGATGATGTGTGATGGTAGTGTGTGAGTGGTAGTGTGTGATGGTAGTGTGTGGTGGTAGTGTGTGATGTGTGTGGTAGTGTGGTGAGTGTGGTGATGTGTGTGTGGTGGTAGTGTGTGATGTGTGGTGGTAGTGCGTTGATGTGTGGTGGTAGTGTGTGATGTGTGGTGGTAGTGTGTGATGTGTGGTGGTAGTGTGTGATGTGTGATGTGTATGTGGTGGATGTGTATGTGTGGATGGTAGTGTGATGTGGGTGGTAGGGGTGATGTGTGGTGGTAGTGTGTGATGTGTGATGGTAGTGTGGAGTGGTAGTGTGTGATGATGTGTGTGTGGTAGTGTGTGATGTGTGGTGGTAGTGTGTGATGTGGTGGTAGTGTGTGATGTGTGTGGTGAGTGTGTGATGTGTGGTGGTAGTGTGATGTGTGTGGTAGTGTGATGTGTGGTGATGTGTGGATGGTGGAGTGTGGTGATGGTGTGTGATGTGTGATGGAGTGTGAGTGTGGTGGTAGTGTGTGATGTGTGGTGGTAGTGTGTGATGTGTGATGGTAGTGTGCGGTGGTAGTGTGTGATGATGTGTGATGGTAGTGTGTGATGTGTGGTGGTAGTGTGTGATGTGTGATGGTAGTGTGTGATGATGTGTGATGGTAGTGTGATGTGTGATGGTAGTGTGTGATGTGTGGTGGTAGTGTGCGGTGGAGTGTGTGATGATGTGTGATGGTAGTGTGTGATGTGTGATGGTAGTGTGCGGTGGAGTGTGTGATGATGTGTGATGGTAGTGTGTGATGTGTGGTGGTAGTGTGTGATGATGTGTGATGGTAGTGTGTGATGATGTGTGGTGGTAGTGTGTGATGTGTGGTGGTAGTGTGTGATGTGTGATGGTAGTGTGCGGTGGTAGTGTGATGATGTGTGGTGGTAGTGTGTGATGTGTGGTGGTAGTGTGTGATGATGTGTGATGGTAGTGTGCGGTGGAGTGTGTGATGATGTGTGATGGTAGTGTGCGGTGGTAGTGTGATGATGTGTGGTGGGTGATGATGTGTGGTGGTAGTGTGTGATGTGTGATGATGGTAGTGTGTGGTGGTGGGTGATGATGGTGTGTGATGGTGTGATGGTTGAGAGGCAGGAAGAGGGGGGCTGGGCGGCACCCCGCCCTACAGGTCCCCGCTAACTATAAACCATTAATAAGTGTGGACACCTGCATTTCAACCCTCACACACACACACACACACACATCACTCACTCACACACACACACACTCACTCCACACACACACACACACTCACACACACACACACACCACACACACTCACCACCACACACACACACATCACTCACACACACACACACTCACCACACACACACACACACTCACTCACTCACCACACACACACCTCACACACACACTCACTCACACACACACTCAACCTCACACACACACACACACACACACACACTCACACACACACACTCACACACACACACACACACTCACTCACACACACACACACTCACTCACTCACACACACACACACACACACAAACAAACACACACACACAAACAAACACACACACACACACACACACACACACACACAACAAACACACACACACAAACAAACACACACACACACACACACATCACACACACACACACAAACAAACACACACACACACAAACAAACAAACAAACACACACACACACACACAAACACACAGGGAAAGCACTACAGTGGATCAGGGAATACCTGTCAGGAAGCCAACAGCGAGTCATGGTACGTGGTGAGGTGTCAGAGTGGGCACCGGTGACGAGCGGGGTTCCACAGGGGTCAGTCTTAGGACCGGTGCTGTTTCTGGTATTTGTGAACGACATAACGGAAGGAATAGACTCCGAAGTGTCCCTGTTTGCAGATGATGTGAAGTTGATGAGAAGAATTCAATCGGATGAGGACCAGGCAGAACTACAAAGGGATCTGGAGAGGCTGCAGGCTTGGTTCAGCAACCGGCTTCTGGAGTTCAACCCCACCAAATGCAAAGTCATGAAGATTGGGGAAGGGCAAAGAAGACCACAGACGGAGTACACTCTAGGGGGCCAGAGACTACAAACCTCACTCAAGGAAAAGGATCTTGGGGTGAGTATAACACCGGCCACATCTCCGGAGGCGCACATCAACCAAATAACTGCTGCAACATACGGGCGCCTGGCAGACCTAAGAACAGCATTCCGACATCTTAATAAGGACTCGTTCAGGATCGTGTTCACTGTGTACGTCAGGCCCATATTCGAGTTTGCAGCGCCAATTTGGAACCCACACCTAGCCAAGCATGTAAGGAAGCTAGAGAAAGTGCAAAGATTTGCAACAAGACTAGTCCCGGAGCTAAGGGGTATGTCCTACGAGGAGAGGTTAAGGGAAATCGACCTGACGACACTGGAGGACAGGAGAGATAGAGGGGGACATGATAACGACTTATAAAATACTGAGAGGAATCGACAAGGTGGACAGAGACAGGATGTTCCAGAGATGGGACACAGCAACAAGGGGTCACAGTTGGAAGTTGAAGACTCAGATGAATCACAGGGATGTTAGTAAGTATTTCATCGGCCATAGAGTTGTCAGGAAGTGGAACAATCCGGAAAGTGATGTAGTGGAGACAGGATCCATACATAGCTTTAAGAAGAGGTATGATAAAGCTCATGGAGCAGTGAGAGGACCTAGTAGCGACCAGCGAAGAGGCGGACCAGGAGCTATGAATCGACCCCTGTAACCACAATTAGGTGAGTAAAATTAAGTAAGTACACACATACACACACACACTGGCTCCTCGAATTTAACCCTGCCAAATGCAAAGTCATGAGGATCGGGGAAGGGCAAAGAAGACCGCAGACAGAGTATAGTCTAGGTGGCCAAAGACTGCAAACCTCACTCAAGGAAAAAGATCTTGGGGTGAGTATAATACCGAGCACGTCTCCTGAGGCGCACACCAACCAGATAACTGGCGCCTGGCAAACCTGAGAATAGCGTTCCGACACCTCAGTAAGGAATCGTTCAAGACTCTGTACACCGTGTACGTCAGGCCCATACTGGAGTATGCAGCACCAGTTTGGAACCCACACCTGGTCAAGCCCGTCAAGAAATTAGAGAAAGTACAAAGGTTTGCAACAAGACTAGTCCCAGAGTTAAGGGAAATGTCCTACGAAGAAAGGTTAAGGGAAATCGGCCTGACGACACTGGAGGACAGGAGGGTTAGGGAAGACATGATAACGACATATAAAATACTGCGAGGAATTGACAAGGTGGACAAAGACAGGATGTTCCAGAGAGGGGACAAAGAAACAAGGGGCCACAATTGGAAGTTGAAGACTCAGATAATTCAAAGTGATGTTAGGAAGTAGTTCTTCAGTCACAAAGTTGTCAGGAAGTGGAATAGTCTAGGAAGTGATGTACTGAAGGCAGGAACCATACATAGCTTTAAGACGAGGTATGATAAAGCTCATGGAGCAGGGAGAGAGGACCCAGTAGCGATCAGTGAAGAAGCGGGGCCAGAAGCTGAGTATCGACCCCTGCAACCACAAATAGGTGAGTACACACATACACACACAAGCAACACAAACACACACACACCCTCCTCTAACCGCTACAAAACCACTACAAAAAACACCGTACTACCCATATGTGTGTAAACCCAGACACACACACAGTGAGTGCCAACAGCAAGGAGAGGAAGGTCGTGGAAAGGTCAGGTGAGGGAGGGCAGTGTAGACTATACGTATGAATGCGAGAGACGACACCTTCCAACCGACCCATGGTAAAGGTGATGTACCCAACCCACTATCACACACACACACACACTCACCACTTCTCTAAATGTATTAACCAGTGGTTGGCCCACACACTGATAAACACTACAGTAAAAGCAGTGGTGTGTTTTAGTGAAGATTGATGGTGTTTAAGAGTGTTGTTGTGTGGGTCAGTACTGCCTCTCACACCCATGCTGCCTCTCACACCCATGTTGCCTCTCACATCCATGTTGCCTCTCACACCCATGCTGCTTCTCACACCCATGCTGCCTCTCACATCCATGTTGCCTCTCACACCCATGTTGCCTCTCACACCCATGCTGCCTCTCACACCCATGCTGCCTCTCACACCCATGTTGCCTCTCACATCCATGTTGCCTCTCACACCCATGCTGCTTCTCACACCCATGCTGCCTCTCACATCCATGTTGCCTCTCACATCCATGTTGCCTCTCACACCCATGTTGCCTCTCACACCCATGCTGTCTCTCACACCCATGCTGCCTCTCACACCCATGTTGCCTCTCACACCCATGCTGCCTCTCACACCCATGTTGCCTCTCACACCCATGCTGCCTCTCACACCCATGTTGCCTCTCACACCCATGTTACCTCTCACACACATGCTGCCTCTCACACCCATGCTGCCTCTCACACCCATGTTGCCTCTCACACCCATGCTGCCTCTCACACCCATGTTACCTCTCACACCCATGTTACCTCTCACACCCATGCTGCCTCTCACACCCATGCTGCCTCTCACAACCATGCTGCTTCACACACCCATGCTGCCTCTCACACCCATGCTGCCTCTCACACCCATGTTACCTCTCACACCCATGCTGCCTGTCACACCCATGCTGCCTCTCACACCCATGCTGCCTCTCACACCCATGCTGCCTCTCACACCCATACTGCCTCTCACACCCATGTTGCCTCTCATACCCATGTTGCCTCTCACACCCATGCTGCCTCTCACACCCATGTTACCTCTCACACCCATGTTGCCTCTCACACCCACGTTGCCTCTCACACCCATGTTACCTCTCACACCCATGCTGCCTCTCACACCCATGTTACCTCTCACACCCATGTTGCCTCTCACACTCATGTTGCCTCTCACACCCATGCTCTCTCACACCAACGTTGCCTCTCACACCCATGCTGCCTCTCACACCAATGCTGCCTCTCACACCCATGTTACCTCTCACACCCATGCTGCCTCTCACACCCATGCTGCCTCTCACACCCATGTTGCCTCTCACACCCATGTTGCCTCTCACACCCATGCTGCCTCTCACACCCACGTTGCCTCTCACACCCATGCTGCCTCTCACACCCGTTACCTCTCACACCCATGCTGCCTCTCACACCCATGTTACCTCTCACACCCATGCTGTCTCTCACACCCATGCTGCTTCTCACACCCGTTACCTCTCACACCCATGCTGCCTCTCACACCCATGCTGCCTCTCACACCCGTTACCTCTCACACCCATGCTGTCTCTCACACCCATGCTGCCTCTCACACCCATGTTACCTCTCACACCCATGCTGCCTCTCACACCCATGCTGCCTCTCACACCCATGTTACCTCTCACACCCATGCTGCCTCTCACACCCATGCTGCCTCTCACACCCATATTTAATGCTGTGATAAAGGCGTCAACCTTCTCTGTGTGACATCTGCATACAGCATGTATAACCTTCTCTGTGTGACATCTGGATACAGCATGTATAACCATGTATCACACAGACGGACACACTCAAGCTTTTGTTTGAGTCAGGATATAAGCTGTGAGACCCAGTTTACAAATGGATGAAGTTGGTTATCAATACATATCTCAATACATTTTTCCTATGGGTCATCCACTCACTTTAAAAATAATGTATATAGCATCCATACAAGTTACAAAACATCCATACAACATCCACACACGTTACAAAACATTCACACACGGTACAAAACATCCATACAACATCCACACACGTTACAAAACCCATCAAAACCTTTAAGTATTAGGGTTTTATTTTTATTGGGTCCATTATTTTTTCGGCAAGGATGCGAACCACAGCAGTCGACTAATACCAGGGGTACCAACTTAATGCTCGGTGAACAGTGGTAGTGGTAGTCACACACTGATAGTGGTAGTCATACACTGCTAGTGGTAGTCACACACACTGATAGTGGTAGTCACACACTGATAGTGGTAGTCACACACACTGATAGTGGTAGTCACACACTGATAGTGGTAGTCACACACACTGCTAGTGGTAGTCACACACTGATAGTGGTAGTCACACACTGATAGTGGTAGTCACACACACTGATAGTGGTAGTCACACACTGATAGTGGTAGTCACACACTGATAGTGGTAGTCACACACACACAAAGCGTGACCAGGAAGTATATGATGAACTAAACACAAGATTTAGAGAAGTATTCACTGTAGAGACAGAACTGCTTCAAGCAAACCATGGAGGTAGAGTGCACCAGCAGGTGCTGGACACAATACACATAATCAAGGAGGAGGTGAAGAAACTGCTAGATAAACTAGATACCTCAAAGGCGGTGGGCCCAGATAACATATATCCTTGGATCCAGAGAGAAGGAGTAGAGGAACTATGTGTGCCGCTAGCAACAATCTTCATTAAATCTATAGAAATTGGGCAACTGCCTGAGGCGTGGAAGACAGCGAATGTAGTTCCAATTTTTAAGGAGACAGACAGACAGACAGCGTTAAACAACAGACCAGTATCACTGACTTGTATAGTATGTAAACTCATGGAGAAGATGATCAGGAGAAGAGTGGTGGAACACATTGAAAGGATTGGGCTCATACATAACAATCAGCACGGCTTCAGAGATGGGAAATCCTGTGTCACAAATCTACTTGAGTTCTAAGATAAGGTAACAGAAGTAAGACAGGGGAAAGAGGGGAGGATAGATTGCACCTTTTTGGACCGTAAGAAGGCTTTTGACACAGTACTACACAAGAGACTGGTACAAAAATTACAGGAGCAGGCAGGAATAGTAGGGAGAGTACAGCAATGGATCAGGGAATAACTGACAGGAAGGAAACAACGAGTGTTGGTACGTGATGAAGTGTCAGAGTGGGCGCATGTGTCGAGTGGGGTTCCACAAGGGTCAGTATAAGGTCCGGTGCTGTTTCTTGTAAACGTGAATGACATGATGGAAGGAATAGATAGATTCAGAAGTGTCGCTGTTCACTGATGATGTGAAACTGATGAGGAGAATACAAGCGGACGAGGATCAGCTAAGATTACAAGGGAATCTAGACAGACTATAAGTCTGGTCCAACAAATGGCTCCTGGAGTTTAATTCCAGTAAGTGCAAAGTCATGAAGATTGAGGAAGGACAAAGAAGACCACAGACGGAGTACAGGTTATGGGATCAAAGACTGCAAACGTCACTTAGAGAAAAGGATCTTGGGGTAAGCATTATAACGAACATGTCCTCTGAGGCACACATCAATCAAGCAACTGGTGCAGCATATGGGCGCTTGGCAAACCTGAGAATAGCATTTCGACATCTGAGTAAGGAATCATCATTGTACACCGTCAGGCCCATACTGGAGTATGCAGCACCAGTATGGAACCCACACTTAGTCAAACATGTCAAGAAATTTGAGAAAGTGCAAAAGTTTGCAACAAGATTAGTCCCGGAACTGAAGGGTATGTCTTACGAGGAGAGATTAAGGGAACTCTACCTGATGACACTAGAAGATAGGAGGGATAAGGGAAACCATGATAACGACGTATAAAATACTGAGAGGAATTGACAAGGTGGACAGGGCTCGAATGTTTCAGAGATGGGATACAGGAACAAGGGGCCACAATTGGAAGTTCAAAACCCAGATGAGTCATAGGGATGTTAGGAAGTATTTCTTTAGCCTTAGAGTTGTCAGGAAGTGGAATAATCTGGAGAGTGAAGTAGTGGAGGCAAATTCCATACATAGTTTTAAGAAGAGGTATGATCAAACTCATGGAGCAGGGAGAGAGTAACTTAGTATCGACCAGTGAAGAGACTGTTAAAGGAACTATGACTATGACAGTCACGGTATTGTGCCTTTTTTGTTATTTATAACTTGAATAACTTATAAGGTTACATCTTGAAGACAGTCAAGGGGTCTCTTCATTATTCCCTGTGGCATGCTAGGGTACATTGCACAGGGTGTTTCAAAAAGACGGACACAATTTCAAAGCAGTATATTTCACGATGGCAACATGTTACAATTACACAAGAAGTTACAAACAGTTTAATGACTTAGCAAGTTTTACTAACCGTTTTATAAATGCTATGTCGTGTATTTTATTCAGTGTCACACACTCACATAAGCTCTCCCGACCAGTGAACCAGGTGCTAAGACTATAACAAGTGGGGCCCCCTTGTTATGCTAGCACCGTCCTTCAGCCAGCCAATCACAAGTAACCCCACTAATGTTGTAACACAATGTTGCACACTCGTCAATGGCAGACTTACCTCAAGTCTGGTTGGCCACAGTTCTCACTGTCTCTTGCAACCTTGCTTTGCATATACTGTTTATTAACTGTACATATACTTGTCTTAAATTTTATCAATTGGGTTTGTGATCCCGAATTCTTATATTACAATTTCTTGTTACAAAACCGGAAACAGGCCAACTGTTAGACGGGAATAAATGACCTAAGTCTCTACCAGGCTCTGGAGACGTCTTAAGACCAGTTTTGTAACAGTGGTTTTACTAAACAAGACTCAGTACTCCCATTTATAAACCCATTTTCACTTAGTGAACAAAATCCGGAAGATATAGTAACATACAAATGGAATATATTAAACTGAAAATAAATTCATTCCCTCGGTCCCAAATGTTTCTGACATAATTTTTGGAGATCATTAGTAAAAGTTTATTCATGTATACACAAATACAGTTACATAGATTATCATACATAGCAGCACATGTAAGTTTATTCATGTATACACAAATACAGTTACATAGATTATCATACATAGCAGCACATGTAAGTTTATTCATGTATACACAAATACAGTTACATAGATTATCATACATAGCAGCACATGTAAGTTTATTCATGTATACACAAATACAGTTACATAGATTATCATACATAGCAGCATAAATTTAGAGAACCTGGGATAATCCAAAAAAGTCAGACAAAGTGACTTATTTCCATTGGGGTCCTTTAATTATTTCCAATGGGGTCCCTGTAAACATTTTCCAAAACTAAGAAAATTTGCCCAGAGTTATATGTGGTTTTGGAACAACGTACAGATGCGAACAAACATTTTCATATATGAAATTTATGAAAACCAAACTGATTCCAATTTGACTAATTCTCTGCTGCTCTCAGTAACTAATTTAACTGCAAACATTCTACAAGGTTGGTAAATTAAAGCAGACTTAAAAGTCTCATTAAAGTAAGTAATGTTTATCTTGTCTTTATATTAAATCATTTTATGTAAAAAATTTAAGTATGTTTTAAAGACCTTAATGAGGGTACAAGTGTCGTATGACGTATCTGAACTTAATGGGGGGTACAAGTGTCGTATGGCGTATCTGAACTTAATGTGGGGTACAAGTGTCGTATGGCGTATCTGAACTTAATGGGGGTACAAGTGTCGTATGGCGTATCTGAACTTAATGTGGGGTACAAGTGTCGTATGGCGTATCTGAACTTAATGGGGGTACAAGTGTCGTATGGCGTATCTGAACTTAATGGGGGTACAAGTGTCGTATGACGTATCTGAACTAGAGTGAAAACAAATGGTGGATGGAATGTAAAAGGTTGGCACCCCTGATCCACACACTTCTCCAGTTATCCCTTTTGCAGGTATTTTGTGCTCCAGTATACCGTGGCTGCACTTGTGAAAGGCTTTTGCAAAATCGTCTGACTTTTGTTTGTCCTCCAGTGCATGAGAGACCACGTTATAATAGTTCAGTAGTTGTGAGAGGCAGGAGTGACCTGCTCTAAACCAACGTTGTTAGAGCCAGGAGTGACCTGCTCTAAACCAACGTTGTGAGAGGCAGGAGTGACCTGCTCTAAACCAACGTTGTGAGAGGCAGGAGTGACCTGCTCTAAACCAACGTTGTGAGAGCCAGGAGTGACCTGCTCTAAACCAACGTTGTGAGAGCCAGGAGTGACCTGCTCTAAACCAACGTTGTGAGAGGCAGGAGTGACCTGCTCTAAACCAACGTTGTGAGAGCCAGGAGTGACCTGCTCTAAACCAACGTTGTGAGAGGCAGGAGTGACCTGCTCTAAACCAACGTTGTGAGAGGCAGGAGTGACCTGCTCTAAACCAACGTTGTGAGAGGATTATGCACTTGTGAATTCATGTGCTAAACGAATATTGCTTCTTAAAATACTTAAATCACTAAAGTGATTACTGCCACCTCTGTCGAGTGATACCATATCAGTTTTTTTGTTTTTTAAATTGTGGGATGACTCTTGCGTGCTGATTTGTATAGAATATGTAAGTCACGTGAGTGATTTCTCGCAGTTCTTGATGAACATGGAGGTCTAGGAGTCTGGAACTGGGGCAGAGGACATTGGCATCCTATCAATGGCTTCGAAGTCGATTGGAGTTAGTGTTATGTCAGAAATTATGGAGATGTCAGCAGATGTTTTGAGACTTATTCATGAAAAATTCATTAGGATTGTCAATCTTCAGAG
This sequence comes from Cherax destructor, assembly GCA_009830355.1. NCBI lineage: Eukaryota > Metazoa > Arthropoda > Malacostraca > Decapoda > Parastacidae > Cherax > Cherax destructor. The sequence continues at coordinate 73,463 of WNWK01007551.1, read as the reverse complement.
TGACGACTGGCTCGCTAAAAAAGTCAAACTGTGACATCATTGTTTCAGTCCTTTCTTTGGCATCGTCAGTGAAGGTTCCATCTCTCGTAAGCAAGGCTCTGATACTAGCGGTGGTTTTTGCCCTGGATTTTGCATATTAGAAAAAATATTTTGATGTTTTTTTTTCAATTTCATTTATGGGTTCTGCTTCATGTGTCTCTTGTGGTCTGTGATGCCTTCAGAGTTCCATGATATCCACTTCTCTAAGTGGTTCTTCCACCTCTTCAGAAAGTTTACAATCTTTGAGAAGTTCTGTGATCCTTCGCCTTTGCCTCTAAAGGGAACGCCTCTCTCTCTATAACTGACATCTTCGCTTTCGTTAAAGGTTAGAAACATTATTTCAGTAAGATCCTAACTGATCTGATGTCAGGTAATGGTTTTACTGATGTAGCTGACTTTCTTGCATAAACCCACATGTTGCTGAAGACCAGACCACAAGCGGCCTGTGGTCTGAGTGTGTTGGTCTGAACACTTATGTTCCCTATCACATTCTAAGGTAAATGTGAATTGTGGTTATTATAAACTGGTATTATGTGGTGAGTATGGAATTGTGGTTATTATAAACTGGTATTATGTGGTGAGTATGGAATTGTGGTTATTATAAACTGGTAGCATTAGTGGTGAGTATGGAATTGTGGTTATTATAAACTGGTATTATGTGGTGAGTATGGAATTGTGGTTATTATAAACTGGTATTATGTGGTGAGTATGGAATTGTGATTATTATAAACTGGTATTATGTGGTGAGTATGGAATTGTGGTTATTATAAACTGGTATTATGTGGTGAGTATGGAATTGTGGTTAGTTTTGATGGTTATTACTTGTTATGTTGTGTGAAAATATTGTGGTTGTTTCCACTTCTCCATCCACTCACAACCTCTGCATCCACTCAGCCACCTCCGGCTGATGTCACTAACCTCTGTGTACTTACTACAGCTGCAACCTACCTCAGCCTGGCTGTGTCACTGAATCCTCGTGGTCTACTCTGACTCAGCCTACTTCTCGGTGTGTTACAACTTTGCTTCCCACTTCAGCCACCTCCGGCTGTTCTCAACCTCTGCACCCACTCAGCCACCTCCGGCTGTGTCACAACCTCTGCACCCACTCAGCCACCTCCGGCTGTGTCACAACCTCTGCACCCACTCAGCCACCTCCGGCTGTGTCTCAACCTCTGCACCCACTCAGCCACCTCCGGCTGTGTCACAACCTCTGCACCCACTCAGCCACCTCCGGCTGTGTCTCAACTCACCATCAGCCACCTCCGGCTGTCCAACCTCTGCACCCACTCAGCCACCTCCGGCTGTGTCTCAACCTCTGCACCCACTCAGCCACCTCCGGCTGTTCACAAACTCTCTGCACCCACTCAGCCACCTCCGGCTGTGTCTCAACCTCTGCCCACTCAGCCACCTCCGGCTGTGCCACACCCTGCACCCACTCAGCCACCTCCCTGTGCCACAACCCTGCACCCACTCAGCCCACCCCCTGTCACAACCTCTCACCCACTCAGCCACCCCTGCCCCACCTCTGCACCCACTCCAGCCACCTCCGGCTGTCTCAACTAACCCAGCCACAATCCTGCCGCATTAAGCCAAAACCGTCCACCACCCACCCCAACCCCGTCCACCCTGCACCCACCCAGCCCCCCGAAGCCACAACCCTGCACCACCAAACGGCCACAAGCAAGCAATGTGACCACCAATGCCCCCTGCCACACCCACCCCCCACACACTGCCACACCCACCCCACCACACACACCCTGCCACCCCACCCACCACCTGCCCCCCATACCCAACACACCCTGTCACACCCAGCCACGCCACTACCCTGCCCCACACCAGCCACTGCAACCACACCTGCCACACCCATTGACCACGCCACTCCCTGCCACCCACCCCACCACTAGCCACCACCCTGCCACCGTCCCACCTCAACACGTTGTCATAACCCACACACATATGCTATGTACCATGTGCACACCCATCCCACCCTCCACCACCCTGCCACTCCACCCCACCACTGCCACCACACCTGCACACCTACCACCACACCCTGCCACACCACACCACCACTGCAACCACCCTGCCACACCCATTGACCACTGCCACTACCCTGCCACACCCACCCCACCACTGCCACCACACCTGACACACTCTTCCCACGCTTGCAACTGTCAATAAAGCACATTACCATTTATTTCCATTTGCAATACCATTTATTCCATCACCCTGCCACCCATCCCACCACTGCCACCACACCTGACACACCCATCCCACCGCTTCCATCACCCTGCCACATCCACCCCACCACTGCCACCACACCTGACACACCCATTCCACCGCTTCCATCACCCTGCCACATCCACCCCATCACTGCCATACCACTGCCACCACCCTGCCACACCTACCCACCACTGCTATCACCCTGCCACACCCACCCCACCACTGCCACCCCCACCCCACCATTGCCACCACCCTGCTACGCCCACCCCATCACTGACACCACCCTGCCACCCCCACCCACCACTGCTACCTCCCTGCTCAACCCACTCCACCACCCTGCCAGAACCACCCAACCACTGCCATCACCATGCCACATTCACCCCCATCAGTGACACCACCCTGCCACACCCACCCACCACTGCCAACACCCTACCACACCCACCCACCACTCCCACCACCCTGCTCCACCCACCCTTCCACTGCCCACCACCCTGCCAGACCCACCCCACCACTTCCACCACCCTGCCACACCCACCCCATCAGTGACACCACCCTGCCACACCCAACCACCACTGCCAACACCCTACCATACCCACCCACCACTACCAACACCCTGCCACACCCACCCCACCTCTGACACCACCCTGCAACACTCACAACCCACCACTGCCCACCCCACCCCACCCCACCCAACACTGCCCCACCCAAGCTACCACTGCCAAAAGCTTGCCACATCATCCATACCCCCGCCACACCCACCCCATCACTGCATACCACTCTGCCACACCCACCCCACCACTGCCCACCATCCTGCCACATCCACCGCACCACTGCCAACTATCCTGCCATACTCACCCACCACCCTGCCACACCCCCACCACTGGCCACAACCCTGCCACATCCACCCACCATCCTTTCACACCCACCCACCACTGCCCACCACCCTGCCACATCCACCCCACCACTGCCAACTATCCTGCCATACTCACCCACCACCCTGCCACACCCCCACCACTGGCCACAACCCTGCCACATCCACCCACCACTGCCCAAAAGCTTTCCCCACCCACACTACAACTGCCACCACAATGTCCCACCACACCTACCCACCATCCTGCCACACCCACCCACCACCGTCACCACCCTGCCACACCCACCCCACCAGTGCCAACCACTCTGCCACACCCAGCCCCCCACTGCCACCACCCTGCCCCACCAACCCACTAATGCCCATCACCCTGCCGCACCCACCCCACCACTGCCACCACCAACCCACTAATGCCCAACACCCTGCCACTCCTACCCAACCACAGCCATCATCCTGCCCCACCCACTGCACCACTGCCACCACCATGCCACACCCACCCCCACTGGCCACCACACTGTCACACCCATCCCCTCACTGCCACCATCCTGCCACACCCACCCCCACCACTGCTCACTATCCTGCCACATCCACCCCATCACTACCACACCCACTCCACCAGTGCCACCACCCTGCCACACCTACCCAACCACAGCCATCATCCTGCCCCACCCACTGCACCACTGCCACCACCCTGCCACACCCACCCCACCACTGGCCACCACACTGTCACACCCATCCCCTCACTGCCACCATCCTGCCACACCCATCCCCTCACTGCCACCATCCTGCCACACCCACTCCCACCACTGCTCACTATCCTGCCACATCCACCCCATCACTGACACCACCCTGCCACACCCAACCACCACTGTTACCACCATGCCACATCCAACCACTACTGCCACCACCCTGCTCCACCCACCCCACCCCACCACCCTACCAGACCCATCCACCACTCTGCCACACCCACCCTGAAACACCCACCTCACCCCTGCTCACCACCCTGACACACACACCCCACAATTGCCCACCATTGCATACCACCCTGTCACACCCACCCCACCACTGCCCACTTCCTGCCACACTCACACCACCACCTTGCCACACCACTGCCCACTACCCTGCCACACACACACTCCACCACTGCCACCACCTTGCCACATCCACCCCATCATTGCCACACCCAACCCACCACTGCCACCACCATGCCACATCCACTCCATCACTGCGACACCCACCCACCACTGCCACCACCCTGCCATTTTCTTGGACTGTAATAAGGCTTTCAACACAGTTCCACACAAGAGATTAGTGCCAAAGCTAGAGGATCAGGCAGGAATAACAGGAAAGGCATTGCAATGGATTAGGGAATACGTGACGAAGTGTCAAAGTGGACACAGTTGGCGAGCGGGGTTCTACAAGGGTCAGTCCTAGGGCCAGTGCTGTTTCTTATATATGTGAATGACATGACGGAAGGAATAGATTCAAAGGTGTCTCTGCTTGCAGACGACGTGACGCTAATGTGGAGAATTCACGTGGATGAGGATCAGGCAGGACTACAAAGGGATTTGGAAAAGCCACAAACCTAGTCCAACAAATGGCTCCTTGAGTTTAACCCCACCAAGTGCAAAGTTATGAAGATTGCGGAAGGTCAAAGAAGACCGCAGACGGAGTACATGGTAGGGGTCAAAGGCTGCAAATCTCACACAAGGAAAATGATCTTGGGGTGAGTATAATACCAAACACATCTCCTGAGGCGCACATTAACCAAATATCTGCTGCTGCATATGGACACCTGGCAAACCTAGGAATAGCATTTCGACACCTGAGTAAGGAGTCATTCACGACACTGTACACGGTGTACGTCAGGCCCATATTGGATTAAACAGAACCAGTATGGAACCCACACCTAGTCACACATGTCAAGAAATTGGAGAAAATGCAAATGTTTGCAACAAGACTAGTCCTGGAGATAAGATACATGACCTATGAGGAGAGGTTAAGGGAAATCAATCTGACGACACTGGAGGACACGAGGGACAGGGACATGATAATGACGTAAAATACTGAGAGGAATTGACAAGGTGGATAGGGACAGAATGTTTCAGAAGTTGAAAATTCAGACGAATCACAGGGATGTTAGGAAGTATTTCTTCGGCAGTAGAGTTGTCAGGAAGTGGAACAATCTGGAGAGTGATATAGTAGAGGCAGGATTCATACATTACTAAGAAGAGATACGATAAGTCTCTTTTAACAGGGAGAGAGTGGACCTAGTAGCGACCAGCGAAGATACTTGGCCAGGAGATATGACTCGACCCCTGCAACCACAATTAGGAGAGTACACACACACATACCATGAAAGAAGGTCATCCGAGGGACTTAAGGTAATCCAAACGATCATCCGTGTCATCCAACACTACCTGGCTTATATCTCACTTCTCTTCAGTACATCATGTCAGGCTCCTACCATCCTCTTTTCTATGCATCAGTAAGTAGGCTGTGTGTGTGTGTGTGTGTGTGTGTGTGCGCGCGTGTGTGTGTGTGAGGCTCCCATCGTGAAATATGCTCACCTTTGACCTATGCTCAGGCAGGCACTCTGGCTGTGTGTGTACTCCCTCAGTTGTACTCACCTACGTACGTACCTAGCTCTCTTTGCATGGCTCGAGTCCTGGCTCCCGGCTCCGCTTCCAAACTCTCCTTCACCGGTTTCACTGGGTTTTTTTTTGTCTCTAGGAGTAGATCATGTTTAGTCTTGAAGCTGTGGTACAGTGTTTGTCTTCACCACCTCTACAGTGTTCCACTCACCATGCTACAGTAATGCTGATAAAGTACTTCCTAACATCTCTGTGGTATAGTGTTTGTCTTCACCACCTCTACAGTGTTTCACTCACCATGCTACAGTAATGCTGATAAAGTACTTCCTAACATCACTGTGGTATAGTGTTTGTCTTCACCACCTCTACAGTGTTCCACTCACCATGCTACAGTAATGCTGATAAAGTACTTCCTAACATCACTGTGGTACAGTGTTTGCCTTCACCACCTCTACAGTGTTCCACTCACCATGCTACAGTAATGCTGATAAAGTACTTCCTAACATCACTGTGGTAAGTGTTTGTCTTCACCACCTCTACAGTGTTCCACTCACCATGCTACAGTAATGCTGATAAAGTACTTCCTAACATCACTGGTCAGTGTGTTCACCTCTACGTGTTCCCTCACTATGCTACAGTATGCTGATAAAGTATTAACATCTCTGTGGTTCACCTCTCTCAGTTGCCATCTCATGTCCCTGTCCCTCTCTCATCTCAACACCTGGTGTTATCAGTTTAATTATTGGAATATTTAGTATGTTATAATCATATCTCCTCATCCCTGGTTCTCCTCTCTTCTAGTGTTGCTAGATTTAGCTCCATAAGTCTCTCCTTGTATTCTATCCCTCTCTTTCCCGGCACCAGTCACGTTGCAAATCTCTGACTGAATCTTTTCTAGTGTCTCTACTTGCTTGGTCAGGTGTGGGTTCTACAGTGGTGGCACATACTCTAAGATGCTCTTAACATATCTTGTGTTTAACGTTCTAAATGAATCAATTAGTTTTCTAAAAGCAGTGTTGCATATGTTGTTGAGATTATACAGTTTATGTATTACCTCTGGTGACATGCTTGGTGTGATGTTCACACCCAGATCTTGCACCTCTGGTGACATGCTTGGTGTGATGTTCACACCCAGATCTTGCACCTCTGGTGACATGCTTGGTGTGATGTTCACACCCAGATCTTGCACCTCTGGTGACATGCTTGGTGTGATGTTCACACCCAGATCTTGCACCTCTGGTGACATGCTTGGTGTGATGTTCACACCCAGATCTTGCACCTCTGGTGACATGCTTGGTGTGATGTTCACACCCAGATCTTGCACCTCTGGTGACATGCTTGGTGTGATGTTCACACCCAGATCTTGCACCTCTGGTGACATGCTTGGTGATGTTCACACCCAGATCTTGCACCTCTGGTGACATGCTTGGTGTGATGTTCACACCAAGATCTTGCACCTCTAGTGACATGCTTGGTGTAATGTTCACACCCAGATCTTGTACCTCTGGTGATATGCTTGGCGTGATGTTCACACCAAGATCTTGTTCTTCTAGAGATATGCTTGGCGTGATGTTCACACCAAGATCTTGTTCTTCTAGAGATATGCTTGGCGTGATGTTCACACCAAGATCTTGTTCTTCTAGAGATATGCTTGGCGTGATGTTCACACCAAGATCTTGTTCTTCTAGAGATATGCTTGGCGTGATGTTCACACCAAGATCTTGTTCTTCTAGAGATATGCTTGGCGTGATGTTCACACCAAGATCTTGTTCTTCTAGAGATATGCTTGGCGTGATGTTCACACCAAGATCTTGTTCTTCTAGAGATATGCTTGGCGTGATGTTCACACCAAGATCTTGTTCTTGCACACAGTCTGCAGCAACTCTCATCCCAGGTTGTGAGTCATTATATTGAAGATGTCTATGTAGTGTGCCCAGAGCACGGAGTAGGGAAAGAGTGGACCCCTAGTAGCGACCAGCGAGGAGCTGTGAATCGACCCCTGCAACACTATTAGGTGAGTACAAATATGTGATTACACTCACCATCCCAGTTTTGTGCTCCAATTGCGGTAGTTAGGTCTACAAACTCACGAAATCGTAATAACACCTGACGGGTGGGGATGCGGGGCGGGGGGAATGTTAAACCCATGACAGGTGAGTCCATGGGCCCACACCCCACCTAATCCATGATTAATAATAATTATACAAACAACACTATATAACAAAATTTCACTTTTGTCGTGTTCCTGGGAAATAAGCATCATTTCCCAGTTCCTTATAATTAAACAAAATTTAAAAAGCAATTTTGATCCCAGAACTTTGGTTTTGTGGTCAGGACACTTGTGGAACACTTTCAAGAAAGACTGATGTAAAACTATTTGACAAAGTCAAATGCTGAGCTTTTGATTTCGAGGCTCAAGGAGTGGCACTTGGTGGATGAAAGTGTGCAAGTGACAAGCCAAAGTAAACGTCACCAACATTTCTCAAGCTTCTTCACTAATGAAGACAGGTTGTGCTGCTGTAATGATGTATCAGGTCTGTTTGATGCAACTGGAATTGCATGCAATCCAGATGAGTGGAGACTCTTCATTGACAGCTCCTCCAGAAGCCTAAAAGCTGTACTTCTGCACAATGGGAACAAGTAGGACATGCCTCTTAGCTCCGGAACTAGTCTCGTTGCAAACCTTTTCACTCTCTTTAATTTCCTGTCGTACTTGCCTAGGTGTGGGTTCCAAACTGGTGATGCATACTCCAATATAGGTATGACGTACACGGTGTACAGAGTCCTGAACGAATTTTTACTGAGATGTCGGAAAGCTATTCTTAGGTTTGCTAGTCGTCATATGCTGCAGCAGTTATTTGGATGATCTGCGCAGTTATTTGGTTGATTTCCTTACCTGTGCATATTCATTTCTGGCTCTTCGACTGCTCTCCTTATTCTCCCGGGTCCTATGCCTCCTATACTTCTTCCATTCTCTCTTTCACTTGGTTTTTGCCTCTCTACACCTACGGGAGAACCAAGGGCTGGTCCTGGCCTTCTTGTTATGTCTGTTGCCCTTGGGTACAAACCTCTCCTCTGCTGCCTTACAAATTGTTGTCACATATTCCATCATCTCATTTACTGATTTCCCTGCCAGTTCTCTGTCCCACTGAACTTCATACAGGAAGTTCCTCATGCCTGTGTAGTCTCCTCTCTTGTAGTTTGGCTTCATTCTCCCTGCCCTTCCTGCTTCCCTCTCCACTTGTAACTCCACGATGTATTCAAAACTCAGAACCACGTGACCGCTAGCTCCGAGGGGCCTTTCCTATGTGATGTCCTCAATATCTGCATTGCTCAAGGTGAATACTATGTCCAGTCTTGCTGGTTCGTCCTCTCTCTCTCTCTGGTAGTCTCCCTAACGTGTTGATACATGAGGTTTTCCAGTACCACCTCCATCATCTTAGCCCTCCACGTTTCTGGGCCGGCATGTGGCTCCAGATTTCCCCAGTCAATTTCTTTGTGGTTGAAGTCACCCACAACCAGTAACTTTGCCCTGCCTACATGGGTCCTTGTAGCCACTTCAGCCAAAATGTCAACCATCGCTCTGTTACTCTCATCATATTCATACCTTGGCCTCCTGCTATTCTGTGGTGGGTTATATATCACTGCAAATACTAACTTGGGACCTCCAGACTGAAGTGTTCCTATTATGTAGTCTCTTGCTTCTCCTCTGTCCAGCTCCTCAAAATCCCATTGCTTTTTGATGAGCAGTGCCACTCCTCCACCCCCTGTGTGTGTGTGTGTGTACTCACCTAATTGTGGTTGCAGGGGTCGAGACTCAGCTCCTGGCCCCGCCTCTTCGCTGTCCGCTATTGGGTCTCTGCTCTCCCTGCTCCATGAGCTTTATCATACCTTATCTTAAAACTATGTATGGTTCCCGCCTCCACTATATCGTTCGCTAGACTATTCCACTTCCTGACTACTCTATGGCTGAAGAAATGCTTCCTAACATCCCTTTGACTCATCTGAGTCTTCAGCTTCCAGTTGTGCCCCCTTGTTTCTGTGTTCCCTCTCTGGAACATCCTGTCACTATCTACCTTGTCGATTCCCCGCAGTGTTTTGTATGTCGTTATCATGTCTCCTCTAACCCTTCTATCTTCCAGTGTTGTTAGTCCTATTTCCCTCAACCTTTCTTCATAGGACACTCCCCTGAGTTGTGGAACTAGTCTTGTCGCAAACCTTTGCACTTTCTCTAATTTCTTGACGTGCTTGACCAGGTGTGGGTTCCAGACTGGAGCTGCATACTCTAGTATGGGCCTGACGTACACGGTGTACAGTGTCTTCAACAATTCCTTGTTAAGGTAACGGAACGCTAATCTTAGGTTTGCCTGTCGCCCATATGCTGCCGCAGTTATCTGGTTGATGTGTGTTTCAGGAGACGTGCTTGGCATTATACTCACCCCAAGGTCTTTCTCCTTTGTCGAGGTTTGTAGCCTTTGTCCACCTAGCCTGTACTCTGTCTGCGGTCTTCTTTGCCCTTCTCCGATCTTCATGACTTTGCATTTGGTGGTTTTAAATTCGAGAAGCCAGTTGCTAGACCAGATGTCAAGCCTGTCCAGGTCTCTTTGAAGTCCTGCTTGGTCCTCATTCGATGTAATTCTCCTCATTAATTTCACATCATCTGCGAACAGAGACACTTCTGAGTCTATCCCATCCGTCATGTCATTCACATATACCAAGAATAGCACTGGTCCTAGGACTGACCCCTGTGGTACACCGCTCGTCACAGGCGCCCACTGTGATACCTCATCACGCACCATGACCCGTTGTTGCCTCCCTGTGAAGTATTCCCTGATCCATTCCAGTGCCCTTCCTGTTATACATGCTTGTTCTTCCAACTTCTTTACTAATCTCATATGAGGAACTGTGTCGAAGGCCTTCCTGCAGTCCAGGAAAATGCAATCAACCCACCCTTCTCTCTCTTGCCTTACCTCTGTTACTTTATCATAGAACTCCAGGAGGTTTGTTACACAGGATTTGCCTTCCCGGAATCCGTGCTGTCTGGCGTTGATTATCCTGTTCTGCTCCAGATGCTCCACCATTCTTTTCCTGATGATTTTCTCCAAGACTTTGCATACTATACACGTAAGTGACACCGGTCTATAGTTTAGTGCCTCTTTTCTGTCTCCTTTTTTAAAGATGGGGACTAAGTTGGCCTTTGTGTGTGTGTGTGTGTGTGTGTGTGTGTGTGTGTGTTAGTTACCATTTTGTCCTAGGCACATGTCGATTAGACACTAGGCCTGTTGTATGTATGTGTGTGTAACGAAACACTTCGAAATGTTTCGGCCCCGCCGGGAATTGAACCCGGGCCCTCCGTGCGTGAAGCAAGAGCGCTAGCCACCATGCCATCGGGGCGCGCGTGTGTGTGTGTGTGAGTGTGTCTGTGTGTGTGTGTGAGTGTGTCTGTGTGTGTGTGTGAGTGTGTCTGTGTGTGTGTGCTTACCTATTTGTGGTTGCAGGGGTCGATTTATAGCTCCTGGCCCCGCCTCTTCACTGATCGCAACTAGGTCCTCTCTCTCCCTGCTCCATGAGCTTTATCAAACCTCGTCTTAAAACTATGTATGATTCATGCGTCCACTATGTCACTTTACAGACTATTCCACTTCCTGACAACTCTATGACTGATTCATCTGAGACTTCAATTTCCAAATGTTTCTGTGTCCCATCTCTGGAACAACCTCTCTCTGTCCACTTTGTAAATTCCTCACAGTATTTTATATGTCGTTATCATGTCTACCCTAACCTCCTGTCCTAGTGTCGTCATGCCGATTTCCTATATCCTTTCTTCGTAGGACATTCCCCTTAGCTCTGGGACTAGTCTTGCCGTAAACCTTTTCACTTTTTCTAATTTCCTGTCGTGCTTGCCGAGGTGTGGGTTCCAAACTGGTGCTGCATATTCCAATGAGGGCCTGACGTACACATTGTACAGTCTCGAAAGATTCCTTACTGAGGTATCGGAACGCCAGGCGCCCATATGATGCAGCAGTTATCTGGTTGATGTGTGCTTCAGGAGATGTGCTTGGTATTATACTCACTCCAAGATCTTTTTCCTTGAGTGAGGTTTGCAGTCTTTAACTCGCCTATACTCTGTCTGCGGTCTTCTTCTTTGCCCTTCCCCGATCTTCATGACTGCATTTGACGAGGTTAATTTCGAGGACTGACCCCTGTGGAACCCCGCTCGTCACAGGCGCCCACTCTGACACTTCGTCACGTACCATGACTCGTTGTTGCCTCCCTGTCAAGTATTCTCTGATCCATTGCAGTGCCTTTCCTGTTATGCATGCCTGATCCTCCAGCTTTTTCACTAATCTCTTGTGAGGAACTGTGTCGAAGGCCTTCTTGCAGTCCAAGAAAATGCAATCTACCCACCCCTCTCTCTCGTGTCGTACTTTGTCATAAAACTCCATGAGGTTCGTGACACAGGATTTCCCTTCCCTGAAACCGTGCTGGTTGTCGTGTATATGCTTGTTCCTTTCTAGGTGTTCCACCACTCTCCTCCTGATAATCTTCTCCATGACTTTGCAGATTATACAAGTCAGTGACACTGGTCTGTAGTTTAATGCCTCGTGTCTTCTTTCTTTAAAACTGGGACTACATTTGCCGTCTTGCATACCTCAGGTAGTTGCCCAGTTTCAATGGATGTGTTGAAGATTGTTGTTAGTGGCACACACAGCGTCTCTGCTCCCTCTCTTAGGACCCACGGAGTTCTGTGTGTGTGTGTGAATATACACAACAGTTGCTTAGAGAAAGAATATAAGAGAGAGAGAGAGAGAGAGAGAGAGAGAGAGAGAGAGAGAGAGAGAGAGAGAGAGAGAGAGAGAGAGAGAGAGAAAGAGAGAGAGATCTTTAATATCCTCCTGGTTAATGATAATGGACATAGTCTCTCATTTCTTTGATATGACTTTTATGACTTTCCAAGAGGCAAGAAGACAGAGACAAGAAGACAGAGGCAAGAAGACAGAGACAAGAAGACAAGAGACAAGAAAACAGAGACAAGAAGGCAGAGACAAGAAGACAGAGACAAGATGACAGAGACAAGAAGACAGAGACAAGAAGCCAAGAGACAAGAAAACAGAGACAAGAAGGCAGAGACAAGAAGACAGAGACAAGAAGACAAGAGACAAGAAAACAGAGACAAGATGACAGAGACAAGAAGACAGAGACAAGAAGACAGAGACAAGAAGACAGAGACAAGATGACAGACAAAATGACAGAGACAAGAAGACAGAAACAAGAAGACAGAAACAAGAAGACAGAAACAAGAAGACAGAGACAAGAAGACAGAGACAAGATGACAGAGACAAGATGCCAGAGACAAGAAGACAGAGACAAGAAGACAGAAACAAGAAGACAGAGACAAGAAGACAGAGACAAGATGACAGAGACAAGATGCCAGAGACAAGAAGACAGAGACAAGAAGACAGAGACAAAAAGACAGAGACAAAAAGACAGAGGCAAGAAGACAGAGACAAGAAGACAGAGACAAGAAGACAGAGGCAAGAAAACAGAGACAAGATGACAGAGACAAGAAGACAGAAACAAGAAGACAGAGACAAGAAGACATAGACAAGATGACAGAGACAAGAAGACAGAGACAAGAAGACAGACAAGAAGACATAGACAAGATGACAGAGACAAGAAGACAGACAAGAGGACAGAGACAAGAAGACAGAGACAAGAAGACAGACAAGAAGACAGAGACAAGAGAACAGAGACAAGAGAACAGAGACAAGAGAACAGAGACAAGAGAACAGAGACAAGAGAACAGAGACAAGAGGACAGAGACAAGAGGACAGAGACAAGAAGACAGAGACAAGAAGACAGAGACAAGAAGACAGAGACAAGAAGACAGAGACAAGAGAACAGAGACAAGATCTATATTCTGTATTCTGCTGACCTGTATTCTATATTCTGCGGATCTGTATTCTTTATTCTGCTGATCTATATTCTGCTGGCCTGTATTCTATATACTGCTGGTCTTCATTCTATATTCTCTTGGTCTGTATTCTATATTCTGCTGGTCTGTATTCTATATTCTGCTAGTCTGTATTCTATATTCTGCTAGTCTGTATTCTATATTCTGCTGGTCTGTATTCTATATTCTGCTAGTCTGTATTCTATATTCTGCTAGTCTGTATTCTATATTCTGCTGGTCTGTATTCTATATTCTGCTAGTCTGTATTCTATATTCTGCTAGTCTGTATTCTATATTCTGCTGGTCTGTATTCTATATTCTGCTAGTCTGTATTCTATATTCTGCTGGTCTGTATTCTATATTCTGCTGGTCTGTATTCTATATTCTGCTGGTCTGTGTTCTATATCCATTTGAAGATTGATAAATTATGATGGGTAGTATAAGTAATGGTGTTGCTGATGCACCAGAGAGGAAGGTCGTCTTGCAGAACGTGTGATGGGTTTGATAATGGTAGTTGATCTGGTGTTTAAAGAACGCAGTTTGGTGAACATGTCGATCATGGGAAACCAGCGTAGCTTAGCTGCTGCGACCTCTCGCCTGCACTGCAGACTTCTTCAGACGAATACAGAGTTTATAATACTGGAGATGATTAGAAGTAATTTTGAAGTGTTGATCCCTTAGCCTTGTAGAGATTATATAAGGTAAGGAACACCTGCCTACTCTTCCAGGCTGAGGGACTCAACACCTCAAAATTACCCCTACATTTCTTCCACCAACTCCAGTATTAATGCACTAACTCAGATCACACCAGGAAAATTACCAGGGAACGGACTGGCCTACACAGGACAACAAAACTGGGATCAACTAGAAAGTACAGCAAAGAAATACTGGTAAATAGGCTACAAAATTGTGATTGGACAGTGATTACAAGTTGCACGGACGTAAAGGACGCCTGAGAAAAACTCAAAATAATGTTCACTACCATCCTTGTAAATGTTGCACCAGTGAAAGAGGTTAGGATCAAACAAAGAACTGAACCCTGGATGACTGCTGAGATATTAATGTGAAATTCAGAGACCAGTTGCTAAAATTATTTAAGGCAAACCAGACAGGATATTGCAGTGATAAATGAATTGCAAAGGCTGAGGGAGAGAGTGCAGAGGTTTATAACAGGAGCAAAGGCAAGGCACTATTGCTCAAAAAAAAATTCAGAATACAAGAATAACCCCAGAAAGCTCTGGCAACAACTAAAACAGTTGGGGTATAACCATAAACCAGTAGATACATCTAACATAGTGATAAATATTGATAACGAGGTATGTCATGAAACAACTTATGTGGCAAATTGTTTTAATTCATACTACACAATTGTCGCATCAACACTAGTAAGTAAACTACCAACTGCATCAAATACCTTTAACACAGACTATGATAAATTTAAAACATATTACACTAATAATGGCGCCACCCCAAACAGATGGTGTATCTCATGACTTCGTACGGAAAGAGCTAAGTAAATTAAACCCAACTAAGAGCACTGGTCCAGATAACATCCCAGCTAAGTTCCTAAAAGATGGTGCCTCTGAATTGTCAGTCCCCATTAGACACAACAAATTTGTCCATTACCACCAATACTGTTCCGGAGGGGTTCATGGAGGCCAGAGTTACTCCTATCTTTAAGAAAAATAGTAGGTCAAAATGTCAGTAACTATAGGCCTCTTAGTATACTCAGTGTGATGTCCAAAACTCTAGAGAGGTCGGTGTATTGTCAAGTAGTTAAGTATCTTAATGACAACAACATTCTCCATAGTTACCAGTCAGGTTTGAGATCTTACTCAACGGACACCTCCCTAATTAATCTGATGGACTACCTGAAAACTGAAATGTCGCTAGGGAATCTCATAGGCTTAGACTTGCAAAAGACCTTCGATACTGTCAACCATAATATATTATGTAAGAAACTACAAGATATCAGCATAGGTTCTGTAGACTGGTTTAAGTCCTACCTGAGCAACAGGAAACAAATTGTCAAGATCAACAACACAATCAGAACCCCAGCCAATAACTTGTGGGGTTCCTCAAGGTAATATTCTGGGTCCTTTACTATTTATGTGTTAACGTTAATGACATGCCTATCAGTGTCAAATGCAAGTTGCTATTGTATACAGATAATAGTGCTCTGTAAATATCAAGTAAAGACCCACAAGACATTGCAAATGTACTGTCACCAGAACTGGAGTCCTGTAGCAAATGCTTAGTAGACGACAAATTATCCTTACACTTCGGGAAA
The DNA here is from genome assembly GCA_009830355.1 of Cherax destructor. NCBI lineage: Eukaryota > Metazoa > Arthropoda > Malacostraca > Decapoda > Parastacidae > Cherax > Cherax destructor. Next base: position 57,498 of record WNWK01007551.1, on the reverse strand, counting down.
ACCGAAGTCAAACTCTTTGGCACGAAACATAAACTGAGAAGGGTAAATAATGTTAATGTCCAGTGTAATGGGGAACCCATTACTTCAGTAAATTCAGTGAAATATCTGGGAATCTCCTTTGATCCAAACATGTCAGGAGAACTAATAGGGAACAGTGTAGTAAAGAAAGCGAATGCCAGACTAAAGTTCCTCTACAGATAGGCAGTGTCTATCTACTGAGGCTCGCAGGACCCTATGTCTAGCTATGTCTAGTGTATTATAGACTATCTTGCTCTTCTTGGTACTCTACCTTAACAAAAAAACTGAAAGATTAGCTACAAATCACCCAGAACAAAATGGTGAGATTCATCCTGAACCTGGGTCCAAGAGTGCATGTAGGCCACGATGAATTACAACAAGTGCATGTAGGCCACGATGAATTACAACAAGTGCATGTAGGCCACGATGAATTACAACAAGTGCATGTAGGCCACGATGTATTACAACAAGTGCATGTAGGCCACGATGAATTACAACAAGTGCATGTAGGCCACGATGAATTACAACAAGTGCATGTAGGCCAGGATGAATTACAACAAGTGCATGTAGGCCACGATGAATTACAACAAGTGCATGTAGGCCACGATGAATTACAACAAGTGCATGTAGGCCAGGATGAATTACAACAAGTGCATGTAGGCCACGATGAATTACAAGTGCATGTAGGCCACGATGAATTACAACAAGTGCATGTAGGCCACGATGAATTACAACAAGTGCATGTAGGCCACGATGAATTACAACAAGTGCATGTAGGCCACGATGAATTACAACAAGTGCATGTAGGCCAGGATGAATTACAACAAGTGCATGTAGGCCAGGATGAATTACAACAAGTGCATGTAGGCCACGATGAATTACAAGTGCATGTAGGCCACGATGAATTACAACAAGTGCATGTAGGCCACGATAAATTACAACAAGTGCATGTAGGCCAGATGAATTACAAGTGCATGTAGGCCACGATGAATTACAACAAGTGCATGTAGGCCACGATGAATTCAACAAGTGCATGTAGGCCACGATGAATTACAAGTGCATGTAGGCCACGATGAATTACAACAAGTGCATGTAGGCCACGATGAATTACAACAAGTGCATGTTGGCCACGATGAATTACAACAAGTGCATGTAGGCCACGATGAATTACAAGTGCATGTAGGCCACGATGAATTACAACAAGTGCATGTAGGCCACGATGAATTACAACAAGTGCATGTAGGCCACGATGAATTACAACAAGTGCATGTTGGCCACGATGAATTACAACAAGTGCATGTAGGCCACGATGAACTACAACAAGTGCATGTAGGCCACGATGAATTACAACAAGTGCATGTAGGCCACGATGAATTACAACAAGTGCATGTAGGCCACGATGAATTACAACAAGTGCATGTAGGCCACGATGAATTACAACAAGTGCTTGTAGGCCACGATGAATTACAACAAGTGCATGTAGGCCACGATGAATTACAACAAGTGCATGTTGGCCACGATGAATTACAACAAGTGCATGTAGGCCACGATGAATTACAACAAGTGCATGTAGGCCACGATGAATTACAACAAGTGCATGTAGGCCACGATGAATTACAACAAGTGCTTGTAGGCCACGATGAATTACAACAAGTGCATGTAGGCCACGATGAATTACAACAAGTGCATGTAGGCCACGATGAATTACAACAAGTGCATGTAGGCCACGATGAATTACAACAAGTGCATGTAGGCCACGATGAATTACAACAAGTGCATGTAGGCCACGATGAATTACAACAAGTGCATGTAGGCCACGATGAATTACAACAAGTGCATGTAGGCCACGATGAATTACAACAAGTGCATGTAGGCCACGATGAATTACAACAAGTGCTTGTAGGCCACGATGAATTACAACAAGTGCATGTTGGCCACGATGAATTACAACAAGTGCATGTAGGCCACGATGAATTACAACAAGTGCATGTAGGCCACGATGAATTACAACAAGTGCATGTAGGCCACGATGAATTACAACAAGTGCATGTAGGCCACGATGAATTACAACAAGTGCATGTAGGCCACGATGAATTACAACAAGTGCATGTAGGCCACGATGAATTACAACAAGTGCATGTAGGCCACGATGAATTACAACAAGTGCATGTAGGCCACGATGAATTACAACAAGTGCTTGTGCTCAATGTTCAACACAGAGTAAAACAACTAAAGCTAAATTAAGTTTATAAAATTGCTCACAACCAGCGTCCCCAATATCTTGCTGCCGGTTTTGTTAAGGTTGGGAACCAAAGCCATTATAGTACTAGGATAAGGGAGAACAACTTTGTAGTACCTACAGTCAGTGGTCAGGCTTCAAACACATTTTATTGTTCAGCAATAAAGGAATGGAATAGACTACCTGCACATGTCAAAGCCTGTCATGGTATGAACTAGTTCAAGGAGAGAGACAAAATGTACCCGATGAATAAGGCTACAGAAAGGGAGGGGGGTGATTTACTGTATATCTAACATACATGTACAATGATCTGAGACTATATTTAATGTCATTGTAAGTATCTGATCTTACCTTACCCCTGGTATATCTCCTTTCATTATAACTACTCTTACCATAGTTAAGATACTTACCTGTTTTTAACTTTTAAATATAATTCATACTTATCACAAGAACCCCAATGGAAATAAGTCATTCTGTCTGACTTTTTTGGGTTATCCCAGGTAATCTACACATATGCTACTATGTACAATAATTTGTGTAACTGTAGTTATGTGTACCCGTACCTGAATATAAACTTACTAAAGTCACTTGTGTATTCGACAGCGGGTAAAACATTGCAACAACACAAATATGGAGGTATTGCACCTGTCGCAATCATCATATTACAAGGCATTAGATATATCATAGTTGGAATAATGTACACAGCCTGTTTACTCTCCACAGTCAGTAAAATACTATCTCAAATACTGGCAACACCTTTGTACTCCCATGGAACTTTGTACTCTCATGGCACTTTGTACTCTCATGGAACTTTGTACTCTCATGGAACTTTGTACTCTCATGGCACTTTGTACTCTCAGGGCACTTTGTACTCTCATGGAACTTTGTACTCTCATAGCACTTTGTACTCTCATGGAACTTTGTACACAGAAGATAACTGAAGAAACTTAAGTGTCAGGTAAACAATCCACACACTATCATAACAACGTACTTGGGTGTAGGAAGGTGTGGAAGTGTAAAATATACCGAGTCAAAAGCATGGGCACCATGGGGCACAATAAGAAAACACTGTATCAACATCCATGGTCCAAGACTATTCAACCTTCTACCAATAGATGTCAGGAATATTGCTGGAACGAAAAATCTATCCAGAAAAAAACTGAGCCAATACGTGTTTCAAACGCGTGGTTAGCTATATTGTGATACAGCGTAGCGGTACTAGCTACTATCAACAAGAACCTGGAGCAGAGGTAGCTAAGAAAGACGTCAGGTTCCAGGGGTGACTGCTGAAATCCTTGACAAATGGCCAAGGATGTGTTTATTATGCACTGCTGTTTCCATGAATGATTGTTCCCACCGACACTACACCTCCTAAACCTGTCAACTTTACTAAGAACCTGTCAACTTTACTAAGAACCTGTAAACTTTACTAAGAACCTGTCAACTTTACAAAGAACCTGTCAACTTTACTAAGAACCTGTCAACTTTACTAAGAACCTGTCAACTTTACTAAGAACCTGTCAACTTTACTAAGAACCTGTCAACTTTACTAAGAACCTGTCAATTTTACTAAGAACCTGTCAATTTTACTAAGAATCTGTCAATTTTACTAAGAACCTGTCAACTTTACTAAGAACCTGTCAACTTTACTAAGAAACTAACAATAAATTAAAGTTAGGTCAAGTCTGAATGTAAGTCAAAGATTTTCCTGTATCACACCTGTTTACGAGAACACCAGTGATACACGGGGGAGAACACCAGCAGTGTTTTAACGTTCAGGGTAGAACACCAGCAGTGTTTTAACGTTCAGGGTAGAACACCAGCAGTGTTTTAACGTTCAGGGTAGAACACCAGCAGTGTTTTAACGTTCAGAGTAGAACACCAGCAGTGTTTTAACGTTCAGAGTAGAACACCAGCAGTGTTTTAACGTTCAGGGTAGAACACCAGCAGTGTTTTAACGTTCAGGGTAGAACACAAGCAGTTTTAACGTTCAGAGTAGAACACCAGCAATGTTTTAACGTTCAGAGTAGAACACCAGCAGTGTTTTAACGTTCAGAGTAGAACACCAGCAGTGTTTTAACGTTCAGGGTAGAACACCAGCAGTGTTTTAACGTTCAGGGTAAAAAACACCAGCAGTGTTTTAACGTTCAGAGTAGAACACCGGCAATGTTTTAACATTCAGGGTAGAACACCGGAAATGTTTTAACGTTCAGGGTAGAACACCAGCAGTGTTTTAACGTTCAGAGAAGAACACAAGCAGTGTTTTAACGTTCAGGGTAGAAAACCAGCAGTGTTTTAACGTTCAGGATAGAACACCAGCAGTGTTTTAACGTTCAGGGTAGAACAACAACAGTGTTTTAACGTTTAGGGTAGAACACCGACAGTGTTTTAACGTTCAGAGTAGAACACCAGCAGTGCTTTAACATTCAGGATAGAACACCAGCAGTGTTTTAACGTTCAGCCTAGAACACCAGCAGTGTTTTAACGTTCAGGATAAAACATCAGCAGTGTTTTAACGTTCAGCCTAGAACACCAGCAGTTTTTTAACGTTCAGGATAAAACATCAGCAATGTTTTAACGTTCAGGATAGAACACCAGCAGTGTTTTAACGTTCAGCATAGAACACCAGCAGTTTTAACGTTCAGGATAAAACACCAGCAGTGTTTTAACGTTCAGGATAGAACACCAGCAGTGTTTTAACGTTCAGGATAGAACACCAGCAGTGTTTTAACGTTCAGGATAGAACACCAGCAGTGTTTTAACGTTCAGGATAGAACACCAGCAGTTTTAACGTTCAGGATAGAACACCAGCAGTTTTAACGTTCAGGATAGAACACCAGCAGTTTTAACGTTCAGGATAGAACACCAGCAGTGTTTTAACGTTCAGGATAGAACACCAGCAGTGTTCAGTCCATCAGTCTTGATGGATTGAACACATGGATTCCAGGCTGAGAGACTGATTACCTCAAACTACTCCTGTTTTTTCAAGCGTTCATCTACATACTGGACTGATGAACTCACTGGCTAGTGAAATGTTTCCTGTGTTAGGTAGAGTCTGTTGTGATGTTTCACTCTGTTAAGTAGAGTGTGTGATGTTTCACTCTGTGTTAAGTAGAGTGTGTTGTGATGTTTCACTCTGTGTTAAGTAGTGTGTTGTGATGTTTCACTCTGTGTTAAGTAGAGTGTGTGGATGTTTCACTGTGTTAGAGTGTTGATGTTCACCTGTTTTAAGTGGTTGTGATGTTCACTGTGTTAAGAGAGTGTGTTGTGATGTTTCATTTTGTGTTAAGTAGATGTTGTGATTTAACCTGTGTGTAGAGTTGTTGTATGTTTCACTGTGTTAAGTAGAGTGTGATTGATGATGTTTCACCTGTGTTAAGTAGAGTGGGATGTTTCACCTTTTGTAAGTAGAGTGTGTTGTGATGTTTCACTCGTGTTAAGTAGAGTTGTTGTGATGTTTCACTGTGTTAAGTAGAGTGTGTTGTGATGTTTCACTCTGTGTTAACGTAGAGTGTGTTGTGATGTTTCACTCTGTGTTAAGTAGTGTTGTTGTGATGTTTCACTCGTGTTAAGTAGAGTGTGTTGTGATGTTTCACTCTGTGTTAAGAGAGTGTGTTGTGATGTTTCACCTGTGTTAAGTAGAGTATGTTGTGATGTTTCACTCGTGTTTAAGTTGAGTGTGTAGGTGTTTTCACTCTGGATAGGTGCTTTTAACATGTTAGAGAGTGTTGTGATGTTTCACCTGTGTTAGTAGAGTGTGTTGTGATGTTTCACTCTGTGTTAAGTAGAGTATGTTGTGATGTTTCACTGTGTTAAGTAGAGTGTGTTGTGATGTTTCACTCTGTGTTAAGTAGTGTTGTGATGTTTCACTGTGTTAAGTAGAGTGTGTTGTGATGTTTCACTCTGTGTTAAGTAGAGTGTGTTGTGATGTTTCACTGTGTTAAGTAGAGTGTGTTGTGATGTTTCACTCTGTGTTAAGTAGAGTGTGTTGTGATGTTTCACTGTGTTAAGTAGAGTGTGTTGTGATGTTTCACTCTGTGTTAAGTAGAGTGTGTTGTGATGTTTCACTCTGTTAAGTAGAGTGTGTTGTGATGTTTCACTGTGTTAAGTAGAGTGTGTTGTGATGTTTCACTCTGTGTTAAGTAGAGTGTGTTGTGATGTTTCACTCTGTGTTAAGTAGAGTGTGTTGTGATGTTTCACTGTGTTAAGTAGAGTGTGTTGTGATGTTTCACTCTGTGTTAAGTAGAGTGTGTTGTGATGTTTACTTTTCAGTTAAGTAGAGTGTGTTGTGATGTTTCACTGTTAAGTAGTAGTGTTGTGATGTTTCACTCTGTGTTAAGTAGAGTGTGTTGTGATGTTTCACTCTGTGTTAAGTAGAGTGTGTTGTGATGTTTCACTCTGTGTTAAGTAGAGTGTGTTGTGATGTTTCACTCTTTTAAGTAGAGTGTGTTGTGATGTTTCACTCTGTGTTAAGTAGAGTGTGTTGTGATGTTTCACTCTGTGTTAAGTAGAGTGTGTTGTGATGTTTCACTCTGTGTTAAGTAGAGTGTGTTGTGATGTTTCACTCTGTGTTAAGTAGAATGTGTTGTGATGGTTCACTCTAAGTAGAGTGTGTTGTGATGTTTCATTCTGTTAAGTAGTGTGTGTTGTGATGTTTCACTCTGTGTTAAGTAGAGTGCGTTATGATTTTTCAGTCTGTTAAGTAGAGTGTGTTGTGATGTTTCACTCTGTGTTAAGTAGTGTGTGTTGTGATGTTTCACTCTGTTAAGTAGAGTGTGTTGTGATGTTTCACTCTGTTAAGTAGAGTGTGTTGTGATGTTTCACTCTGTGTTAAGTAGAGTGTGTTGTGATGTTTCACTCTGTGTTAAGTAGAGTGTGTTGTGATGTTTCACTGTGTTAAGTAGTGTGTGTTGTGATGTTTCACTGTGTTAAGTAGAGTGTGTTGTGATGTTTCACTCTGTGTTAAGTAGAGTGTGTTGTGATGTTTCACTCTGTGTTGAGTGTGTTGAGATGTTTCACTCTGTGTTAAGTAGAGTGTGTTGTGATGTTTCACTCTGTGTTGAGTAGTGTGTGTTGTGACGTTGCACTCTGTTAAGTAGAGTGTGTTGTGATGTTTCACTGTCTTGTAACCTGCTGACAGTTTTATAACTTGCTGACAGTCTTATATCTTTGCTGACAGTCTTGTATCTTTGCTGACAGTTTTGTAACCTGCTCTGTCTTGTAGCTTGCTGATAGTCTTGTAACTTCTTAACGGTCTTCTAAGTTGCTGACAGTCTTTGTAACTTGTTGACGGTTTTGTAACCTGCTGACAGTCTTGTAACCTCCTGACAGCCTTGTAACCTGCTGTGTCTTGTAACTTGCTGACAGTCTTGTAACCTGTTGACAGCTTTGTAACCTGCTGAGTCTTGTAACTTGCTGACAGTTTTGTAACCTGTTGACAGCCTTGTAACCTGCTGAGTCTTGTAACTTGCTGACAGTCTTGTAGGTTTGCTGACAGTCTTGTAGGTTTGCTGACAGTCTTGTAACCTGCTGATTCCTGTAACTTGCTGACAGTCTTGTAACTTACCGACAGTCTTGTAACTTCCTGACATTGTATCTTTGCTGACAGTCTTGTAACCTGCTGAGTCCTGTAACTTACTGACAGTCTTGTAAACTGCTGAGTCTTGTAACTTGCTGACAGTCTTGTAACCTGCTGACAGTTTTGTAACTCCGACAGTCTTGTAACTTGCTGACAGTCTTGTAACTTGCTGACAGTCTTGTAACCTGGTGACATTCTTGTAACTTGCTGACAGTCTTGTATCTTGCTGACAGTCTTGTAACTTGCTGACAGTCTTGTATCTTGCTGACAGTCTTGTAACCTGGTGACAGTCTTGTAACTTGCTGACAGTCTTGTAACCTGGTGACAGTCTTGTAACTTGCTGACAGTCTTGTAACCTGGTGACAGTCTTGTAACCTGCTGAGAGACTTGTATCTTGCTGACAGTCTTGTAACCTGGTGACAGTCTTGTAACCTGGTGACAGTCTTGTAACTTGCTGACAGTCTTGTAACCTGGTGAGTCTTGTATCTTGCTGACAGTCTTGTATCTTGCTGACAGTCTTGTAACCTGGTGACAGTCTTGTAACTTGCTGACAGTCTTGTAACTTGCTGACAGTCTTGTATCTTGCTGAGTCTTGTATCTTGCTGACAGTCTTGTAACTTGCTGACAGTCTTGTAACTTGCTGACAGTCTTGTACAACCTGGTGACAGTCTTGTAACCTGGTGACAGTCTTGTAACTTGCTGACAGTCTTGTAACCTGGTGACAGTCTTGTAACCTGGTGACAGTCTTGTAACTTGCTGACAGTCTTGTAACCTGGTGAGTCTTGTAACCTTGTGACAGTCTTGTAACCTGGTGACAGTCTTGTAACCTGGTGACAGTCTTGTAACCTGGTGACAGTCTTGTAACTTGCTGACAGTCTTGTATCTTGCTGACAGTCTTGTAACCTGGTGACAGTCTTGTAACTTGGTGAGTCTTGTAACCTTGTGACAGTCTTGTAACCAGGTGACAGTCTTGTAACCTGGTGACAGTCTTGTAACCTGGTGACAGTCTTGTAACTTGCTGACAGTCTTGTAACCTGGTGACAGTCTTGTAACCTGGTGACAGTCTTGTAACCTGGTGACAGTCTTGTAACTTGCTGACAGTCTTGTAACCTTGTGACAGTCTTGTAACCTGGTGACAGTCTTGTATCTTGCTGACAGTCTTGTAACCTGGTGACAGTCTTGTAACCTGGTGACAGTCTTGTAACTTGCTGACAGTCTTGTAACCTGGTGACAGTCTTGTATCTTGCTGACAGTCTTGTAACCTGGTGACAGTCTTGTAACCTGGTGACAGTCTTGTAACCTGGTGACAGTCTTGTAACCTGGTGACAGTCTTGTATCTTGCTGACAGTCTTGTAACCTGGTGACAGTCTTGTAACCTGGTGACAGTCTTGTAACCTGGTGACAGTCTTGTAACCTGGTGACAGTCTTGTATCTTGCTGACAGTCTTGTAACCTGCTGACAGTCTTGTATCTTGCTGACAGCAGCAGCAGCACTCAGGTTGTCTTGCCTCGCACAGATTATCGCTGCCGTGTCCAGCAATATAACTTTAATTGGATTCAACATTGAGAGCCGGTCAGTGCACAACGGCAGCCAGACGTACGATAATTTAACGCTGGAGGATTGTGGCAGGTGTACGATAATATGAGGGATGTAGAGCTGTGCCAGGTGCACGACAACTTAAGGCCGGATTGTAAAGCTAGGCGTACGATAACCTAATCCCGAAGGATTATGCCAGGCGTACAATAAGCGAAGCCCGGGAGGTTATGCCAGGCATACGATAACTTGGGAAAAAGTGGCTGTGCCAAGCGTACGACACCTTAACCCCGGAGGGCTGTGCCAGCCGTACGATGATTTAGGATCGAAGGCATGTACCAGCCGTACGATAATGTTAATCCCCCCTACCCCCCTCTCTCTCTCACTCCACCTTTCCCAGTGTGTCTGCCAGATGTGCAACATTTCACTGATGGATGAATGTGCCAGGCATACGATACTTTCACTCCTACATCCCCCTTCCTCTGGCAGGTGTACACAATGCCAGGTGATCATACAGCCGTACGATACTTTCAACAACCACCTGTCTCTCCCACGACCAGACATACAATGTAATTATTATTATAATCTTCACCATTATTATTAGAAGCAATAGTAATTGTTATTGTAACTATTAACAGGAACACCGAAGTACGAGACTTGCAGCAGCAGCATCATGTCTGCCTGAGCCAGACGTACGATAAACAGAGAGTTCATCCCCATCCCCCAGACAACAACCTCAGCCATATCTACCCTCTCCCACCCCCGTGTCCCCCAGGGAACACCCAAGACCCCAGAAACCCCCCCCCCTCCCCCCAGCACTAACGGCGGTGTGTAGAGATTAAAGGTGAAAGATGCACGTCCATCCCACCTCTCTGACAGCTTATTTATAACCAGATGCTGCTGTCTCTTAGTGCCAAACTTACTGTCCCTTAGTGCCACGCTTACTGTCTCTTAGTGCCAAGCTTACTGTCTCTTAGTGCCAAGCTTACTGTCTCTTAGTGCCCAGCTTTGTACCTCTTAGTGCCAAGCTTACTGTATCTTAGTGCCAGGCTTACTGTCTCTTAGTGCCCAGCTTTGTGTCTCTTAGTGCCCAGCTTACTGTCTCTTAGTGCTAAGCTTACTATCTCTTAGTGCCAAGCTTACTGTCTCTTAGTGCCTAGCTTTGTGTCTCTTAGTGCCAAGCTTACTGTCTCTTAGTGCAAAACTTACTGTCTCTTAGTGCCAAGATTACTGTCTCTTAGTGCTAAGCTTACTGTCTCTTAGTGCCACGCTTACTGTCTCTTAGTGCTAAGCTTACTGTCTCTTAGTGCCAAGCTTACTGTCTCTTAGTGCCCAGCTTTGTGTCTTTAGTGCCAAGCTTACTGTCTCTTAGTGCCAAGCTTACTGTCTCTTGGAGCCAAGCTTACTGTCTCTTAGTGTCAAGCTTATTGTCTCCTAGTGCCAAGCTTACTGTCTCTTGGTGCCAAGCTTACTGTCTCTTAGTGCCAAACTTACTGTCTCTTAGTGCTAAGCTTACTGTCTCTTAGTGCCAAACTTACTGTCTCTTAGTGCCAAGCTTACTGTCTTTTAGTGCCAAGCTTACTGTCTCTTAGTGCCAAACTTACTGTCTCTTAGTGCTAAGCTTACTGTCTCTTAGTGCCAAACTTACTGTCTCTTAGTGCCAAGCTTACTGTCGTTTAGTGCCAAGCTTACTGTCTCTTAATGCCAAGCTTACTGTCTCTTAGTGCCAAACTTAGTCTCTTAGTGCCAAGCTTACTGTCTCTTAGTGCCAAACTTACTGTCTCTTAGTGCTAAGCTTACTGTCTTAGTGCCAAACTTACTGTCTCTTAGTGCCAAGCTTACTGTCTTTTAGTGCCAAGCTTACTGTCTCTTTGTGCCAAACTTACTGTCTCTTAGTGCCAAACTTACTGTCTCTTAGTGCTAAGCTTACTGTCTCTTGGTGCCAAATTTACTGTCTCTTGACCCTAAGCTTACTGCCCACTCAATACACTGTTTACAACAACCCCTCAATACACTGTTTACAACAACCACTCAATACACTGTCTACAACAACCACTCAATACACTGTTTACAACAACCACTCAATACACTGTCTACAACCACTCAATACACTGTCTACAACAACCACTCAATACACTGTTTACAACAACCACTCGATACACTGTCAACAACAACCACTCAATACACTGTCTACAACAACCACTCAATACACTGTCTACAACAACCACTCAATACACTGTCTACAACAACCACTCAATACACTGTCTACAACAACCACTCAATACACTGTCAACAACAACCACTCAATACACTGTCAACAACAACCACTCGATACACTGTCTACAACAACCACTCAATACACTGTCAACAACCACTCAATACACTGCCTATGGAAGCTCCCTCTCTCACCCATCCACTCACCACCCCTTTCAACCCCCTCCCTGCTACTCCCTCTGTCCACACACCATCCCAACTCCTTCCACCACCACCACCATTCCACTACCCTTCCACCACCACCACCATTCCACTACCCTTCAACCACCACCCCCATTCCACTACCCTTCAACCACCATCACCATTCCACCGCCACCACCATTCCACTACCCTTCCATCACCGCCCCCATTCCACTACCCTTCCACCACCACCCCCATTCCACTACCCTTCAACCACCACCCCCATTCCACTACCCTTCAACCACCACTCCCATTCCACTACCCTTCAAGCACCTTCCTTCATTTCCCCCTCCTGCTACTCTGTAACTTCTCCTTCACTCACCATCTGTTCACTTTCTAACTTTCCCCTCTCACTACTCCATCACTCTCACTCGCCCCTCCCTCTCCCACTCAACAACTGTCCATCTCCCCCTTCACTGTCTTGCTACCCCTCTTTCTTCAAATGTGTGTGTGTTTGTGTGTGTGTGTGTGAGAGAGAGAGAGAGAGAGAGAGAGAGAGAGAGAGAGAGAGAGAGCTACTGATCTGTGAGTAAATGAGAGAGGGAAGAGATGACAGGTAATTTACACATCACACACACGTCAACCAGTGCTGGAGACAGTGACGCACTGATAAACACACACACATACAGTGGTTCACTATGCTACAGTGGTACACTATGGTACAGTGGTTCACTATGGTACAGTGGTACACTATGGTACAGTGGTTCACTATGGTATAGTGGTTCATTATGGTACAGTGGTTCACTATGGTACAGTGCTACACTATGGTACAGTGGTTCACTATAGTATAGTGGTTTACTATGGTACAATGGTACACTATGGTACAGTAGGTCACTATGGTATAGTGGTACAGTATGGTACAGTATGGCACAGTGGCACACTACAGTACAGAGGTTCAATATGGTATAGTGGTTCACTATGGCATAGTGGTTCACTATGGTACAGTGGTACACTATGGTACAGTAGTTTCCTATCTTACAGTGGTACACTATGGTACTGTGGTACCCCAAGGGGAGGAAGGGGGGTGTGGGGCCATGTGGTTGCAGCTGTGTAAGCTATCCAGGGGGCAGTGTGTGGACCATGTTATCTTAGCTGTGAGATAGCCCACTCTTTCTCTATCTCTACCTCAATCTCTCTCTTCCTCACACACTCTCTCACTCTGTTTCTCTCTAAGTGTCTAATCGACATGTATACACACACACACACACACACAGGGAGGCAACAACGGGTCATGGTGCGTGATGAGGTATCACAGTGGGCGCCTGTGACGAGCGGTGTACCGCAGGGGTCAGTCCTAGGACCAGTGCTATTCTTGCTATATGTGAATGACATGACGGATGGGATAGACTCAGAAGTGTCTCTTTTCGCAGATGATGTGAAATTAATGAGGAGAATCACATCGGATGAAGACCAAGCAGGACTTCAAAGCGACCTGGACAAGCTTGACATCTGGTCTAGCAACTGGCTTCTCGAATTTAACCCCACCAAATGCAAAGTCATGAAGATCGGAGAAGGGCAAAGAAGACCGCTGACAGAGTACAGGCTAGGTGGACAAAGGCTACTAACCTCATCAAAGGAGAAAGACCTTGGGGTGAGTATAACACCAAGCACGTCTCCGGAAGCACACATCAACCAGATAACCGCGGCAGCATATGGGCGACTGGCAAACCTAAGATTAGCGTTCCGTTACCTTAACAAGGAATCGTTCAGGACACTGTATACCGTATACGTCAGGCCCATACTAGAGTATGCAGCACCAGTCTGGAACCCACACCTGGTCAAGCACGTCAAGAAATTAGAGAAAGTGCAAAGGTTTGCGACAAGGCTAGTTCCACAACTCAGGGGACTGCCTTATGAAGAAAGGTTGAGGGAAATAGGACTAACAACACTGGAGGACAGAAGGGTTAGAGGAGACATGATAACGACATACAAAATACTGCGGGAATCGACAAGGTAGATAGTGACAGGATGTTCCAGAGAGGAAACACAGAAACAAGGGGACACAACTGGAAGCTGAAGACTCAGATGAGTCAGAGGGATGTTAGGAAGCAATTCTTCAGCCATAGAGTAGTTAGGAAGTGGAATAGTTTAGCGAACGATATAGTGGAGGCGGGAACCATACATAGTTTTAAGACAAGGTATGACAGAGCTCACGGAGCAGGGAGAGCAGAGACCCAGTAGCGGACAGTGCAGAGGCGGGGCCAGGAGCTGAGTCTCGACCCCTGCAACCACAATTAGGTGAGTACAATTAGGTGAGTACACAGTACACACTCGGACACTGATAATGATTAGAGATAAACATGAGAGACGTGGCCGACGTCGGGAGGAGAACCATCACAATACCAGTGTATAACACAGCTGAGAGAGAGAGAGAGAGAGAGAGAGAGAGAGAGAGAGAGAGAGAGAGGAGGGGAGAGAGAGAGAGAGAGAGAGAGAGAGAGAGAGAGAGAGAGAGAGAGAGAGAGAGAGAGAGAGAGAGAGAGAGAGAGAGAGAGGTATCCCTAACCAAACATTATTTCAGTATTTCCCATTGCCATACCAAACTTCTGAGTGTAAAACTCATTAAACACAAATTTTGTTAATTTCGATTTACCATTGCCAGTTCCTATCATTAAACTTGTTAAACTTTGTATTGTTGATGCAAAATTTGATTTTAATGATGAGTTTTACACTCAGAAGTTTGGTATGGCAATGGGAAATCCTCTGTCACCTGTTCTTAGTAATTTATACAAGGATTTTTTTTTAAACAAGATTGCTTAACACAATCCTTCCCAATACAGCTAAGTGGTATAGATATGTTGATGATATTTTGTGTATTATGCCTACGAATATAGATATAAACCATTTCCTTGTTAAATTAAATAGTTTAGCTCGTTCTATAAATTTTACTGTTGAGTTCGGAGTAAATAACTCATTGCCCTTCCTAGATATTTTTATTATTAAGGGTAACATTGATTTTAAATTTAAAATTTACAGAACCTACAAATAACTGTTGCTATGTACACTATTATTCTTCACATCAAGATAGAGTTAAAGTGTCGGTTTTCGCTTCAATGTTTTTAAGAGCTTTATGTATTTGTAGTCCAGAGTTCATAGATGAAGAAATCTCTAAAATTTATGAAATAGCTATTGATTTAAAATACCCAAGAAACGTAATTGATAAATCTTTTAAAATAGCTAGAAATACTTTTTACAATCCAAAAAGGGACAACCAACCTTATTCAACTAAAAATATGTTGGTTCTCCCTTACCATGAAAACTTGGTTGATATGCCTTCCTTTCTTAAGAATTTTAATATCAAAGTTGTATTTAAAAATCTTGATACAGTAAAAAAAACTTTTGATAAAAAATTCCCCCCAAAATGCTGACGGATGTGTCTATAAGATTCCCTGTAAAATATGCGATAAAGTTTATTATGGTCAAACTGGTAAAAGTCTTGAACTAAGATTAAAACAACATAAATATAGCATTAGAACTGGACAAGATTCTAATGCTCTATTTATTCATGTGAGAGATTTTAACCATCCAATTGATTTTCAAAATGCTGAGAAGGTTGTATTTAGTAAGTCCATGGTTGACAGGAATATAATAAAATCATGATTTATAAAAGTAGTTTTGAAAATAATATGAATATTGCTTTTGGTTTATATTAATTGGATTCATTTATAATTAATAAAATTTGGGAAAAATTTAAGATACATTAGACAAGTAAAAAATCTTAATGATTGAGTAGAGTATCAGTTGTGTTTCACAGAGTCGGGTGTTGTGACGCGACTGTGAGGTGTAGTCTTGCCCTTATATACCTTCCTGTTGATGTTTTGTTTGAATAGTTCCTTGATAATGTGAGAAGTCAAGAAAGCGCTATTTTTTCACAGTGGTTGTTTTACACACACACACACACACACGGCCCCGGTGGCCTGGTGGCTAAAGCTCTCGCGTCACGCACGGAGGGCCGAGGTTCAATTCCCAGCGGGACGGAAACATTTCGAAGTGTTTCATTACACACACACACGCATATACAACAGGCCTAGTGTCTAATCGACATGTGCCTAGGACAAAATGGTAACTAACACACACACACACACACACACACATATATATATATATATATATATATATATATATTATATATATATATATATATATATATTTATTATATATATATATATATATATATATATATATATATATATATATATATATATATATATATATATATATATATTATATATATATATATATATAATAAACACTGATCTCTGGCCGACGGAGACTCGACCTGAACCTCATGACAAGGTACGCAGTGCTTTACCGATCGTACACACTGGTCCAATACATTGTATTGGACCAGTGTGGTACGGTCGGTAAAGCACTGCGTACCTTGTCATGAGGTTCGTAGGTTCGAGTCTCCGTCGGCCAGAGATCAGTGTTTGTGAATATTTCGCCTGCTCTTGCGAATTCCTAGCATATATATATATATATATATATATATATATATATATATATATATATATATATATATATATATATATATATATATATATATATATATATATTTATATTTATATTTATTTATTTATTATTGTGACCACGAACAAGTGCTATTGATCAGTAACAACACTGCGACTGGCCAGGATTCGAACCCATGCTGCTTTGGCCACTCATGGTGAGCGAAAACCCATGACGTTCTAACCAACAGGACCACACAATCCTACAGACCAAGCCAGCCAAGCTAGGTGTGTTCCCTTGTCCGAGACATACGGTGGTGTTGGTGCCTCTGAGCTAATTTCATTCTCCTCCCGTTTGATGTACTAGCCTCAACGAGCAGTATTTAGTGTTGTTATTGATCAATACCGCTTGTTCGTGGTCACAATAATATAAAATACTGCTCGTTGAGGCTAGTACACCAAACGAGGAGGAGAATGAAATTAGCTAAGAGGCACCCACACCACCGTATGTCCTCGGACCAAGGGTAACACACCTAGCTTGGCTGGGTGCTTGGTTCTTGTAGGATTGTGTGGTCCTGTGGGTTAGAGCGTCATGGGTTTTCGCTCACCATGAGGCGGGCCAAAGCAGCATGGGTTCGAATCCTTGGCCAGTCGCAGTGTTGTTACTGTATATTTTTTTAAAAAAAATATATATATATATATATATATATATATATATATATATATATATATATATATGCTAGGAATTCGCAAGAGCAGGCGAAATATTCACACACTGATTGTGTAAAAATCTCTAGTTGTGTCGATGCATGCAGGGGATGAGATGAAAAGCTGTAAGCCTCCTGCCTGAAAGCTGGCTGCCTTGGAATAACGTCTAGCGAAAGCTGGATGCCAAGGTATTGGACCAGTGTGGTACGGTCGGCAAAGCACTGCGTACCTTGTCATGAGGTTCGTAGGTTCGAGTCTCCGTCGGCCAGAGATCAGTGTTTATATAAATATATATATATATATATATATATATATATATATATATATATATATATATATATATATATATATATATAAATATATATATATATATATATATATATATATATATATATATATATCACTGGGGATGAAAGGAACTAGCACTAGGCCGTACTCATCCGTACCCAGGCATGGAAGAGAAGGTCTAGTGTAGGGTACTCCATGTCATACACCACTAGATATAACAAGACACGAAGCTTTAAAATTATATACAGTTAATGTTATTGTGTCTAGTACTAAGCTACAATGTTATTGTCTAGTACTAAGATACAATGTTATTGTATCTAGTACTAAGATACAATGTTACTGTGTCTAGTACTAAGATACAATGTTATTGTGTCTAGTACTAAGATACAATGTTATTGTGTCTAGTACTAAGCTACAATGTTATTGTGTCCAGTACTAAGCTACAATGTTACTGTGTCTAGTACTAAGATACAATGTTATTGTCTACAACTAAGATACAATATTACTGTGTCTAGTACTAAGATACAATGTTTTGTCTAGTACTAAGCTACAATGTTACTGTGTCTAGTACTAAGATACACTGTTGTGTCTAGTACTAAGTTACAATGCTGTGTCTAGTACTAAGCTACAATGTTATTGTGTCTAGTACTAAGATACAATGTTGTGTCTAGTACTAAGCTACAATGTTGTGTCTAGTACTAAGCTACAATGTTGTGTCTAGTACTAAGATACAATGTTATTGTGTCTAGTACTAAGATACAATGTTGTGTCTAGTACTAAGCTACAATGTTGTGTCTAGTTCTAAGCTACAATGTTATTGTGTCTAGTACTAAGATACAATGTTATGTCTATACTAAGCTACAATATTGTGTCTAGTACTAAGCTACAATGTTTGTGTCTAGTACTAAGCTACAATTTTTGTGTCTAGTACTAAGTACAATGTTGTGTCTAGTACTAAGGTACAATGTTGTCTAGTACTAAGCTACAATGTTATTGTGTCTAGTACTAAGATACAATGTTGTGTCTAGTACTAAGCTACAATGTTGTGTCTAGTACTAAGCTACAATGTTGTGTCTAGTACTAAGATACAATGTTATTGTCTAGTACTAAGATACAATGTTGTGTCTAGTACAAGATACAATGTTTGTCTAGTTCTAAGACTACAATGTTATTGTGTCTAGTACTAAGATACAATGTTGTGTCTAGTACAAAGATACAACGTTGTGTCTAGTACTAAGCTACAATGTTATTGTGTCTAGTACTAAGATACAATGTTGTGTCTAGTACTAAGATACAATGTTGTGTCTAGTACTAAGATACAATGTTGTGTCTAGTACTAAGATACAATGTTGTGTCTAGTACTAAGCTACAATGTTGTGTCTAGTACTAAGATACAATGTTGTGTCTAGTACTAAGCTACAATGTTGTGTCTAGTACTAAGCTACAATGTTGTGTCTAGTACTAAGCTACAATGTTGTGTCTAGTACTAAGCTACAATGTTGCGTCTAGTACTAAGCTACAATGTTGTGTCTAGTACTAAGCTACAATGTTGTGTCTAGTACTAAGCTACAATGTTATTGTGTCTAGTACTAAGATACAATGTTGTGTCTAGTACTAAGCTACAATGTTATTGTGTCTAGTACTAAGATACAATGTTGAGTCTAGTACTAAGCTACAATGTTGTGTCTAGTACTAAGCTACAATGTTTGTGTAGTACTAGATAGTCTACCTAAGATACAATACTTGTGTCTAGACTAAGATACAATGTTTGTGTCTAGTACTAACTACAATGTTATGTGTCTAGTACTAAGATACATTTGTGTCTAGTACTAAGTACAATGTGTGTCTAGTACTAAGCTACAATGTTGTGTCTAGTACTAAGATACAATGTTGTGTCTAGTACTAAGCTACAATGTTGTGTCTAGTACTAAGATACAATGTTGTGTCTAGTACTAAGATACAATGTTGTGTCTAGTACTAAGATACAATGTTGTGTCTAGTACTAAGATACAATGTTGTGTCTAGTACTAAGTACAATGTTGTTCTAGTACTAAGATACAATGTTGTGTCTAGTACTAAGATACAATGTTGTGTCTAGTACTAAGTACAATGTTGTGTCTAGTACTAAGATACAATGTTGTGTCTAGTACTAAGATACAATGTTGTGTCTAGTACTAAGCTACAATGTTGTGTCTAGTACTAAGATACAATGTTGTGTCTAGTACTAAGCTACAATGTTGTGTCTAGTACTAAGATACAATGTTGTGTCTAGTACTAAGCTACAATGTTGTGTCTAGTACTAAGCTACAATGTTGTGTCTAGTACTAAGATACAATGTTGTGTCTAGTACTAAGATACAATGTTTGTGTCTAGTACTAAGATACAATGTTGTGTCTAGTACTAAGCTAACAATGTTGTTGTCTAGTACTAAGATCAATGTTGTGTCTAGTACTAAGATACAATGTTGTGTCTAGTACTAAGCTACAATGTTGTGTCAGTACTAAGCTACAATGTTATGTGTCTAGTACTAGTACAATGTTATTGTACTAAGATACAATTTGTTCTAGACTAAGATACAATGTTTGTCTAGTACTAAACAATGTTAGTGTCTATACTAAGTACATTTGTTCTAGTACTAAGTAAATGTGTGTCTATACTAAGTACAATTTGTTCTAGTACTAGATCAATGTTGTTCTAGTACTAAGTACAATGTTGTGTCTAGACTAAGATAC
>WNWK01007551.1:20000-35000 GCA_009830355.1 Cherax destructor | reverse complement strand
AGATAGAGAGAGAGAGAGAGAGATGGATGAGAGAGAGAGAAGAGAGAGAGAGAGAGATAGAAGATGATAGAGAGAGAGAGAGAAGATGGATAGAAGAGAGAGAGAGAGAGAAGGGAGAGAGAGAGAGAGAGAAGGATAGAGAGAGAGAGATGAGATAGATAGAGAGAGAGAGAGATGATAGAAGAAGAGAGTAGAGAGAGAGAGAATGGATGAATAGAGAGAGAGAGAGAGAGAGAGATGGATAGAGAGAAGAGAGAGAAGATGAGAGAGAGAGAGATAGAGAGAGAGAGAAAAGAGAGAGAAGAGAGAGAGATGAGATGAGAGAGAGAGAGATGGAAGAGAGAGAGATGTAGAGAGAGAGAAGAGATGAGAGAGAGAGAGAGATAGAGAAGAGAGAGAGAGAGGAGAAGAGAGATGGATATAGAGAGAGAGAGGATGAGAGAGAGAGAGAGATGGATAGAGAGAGAGAGAGAGGATGAAGAGAGAGAAGAGAGAGAGAGAATGGATAGAGAGGAGAGAGAGAGAGGATAGAGAGAGAGAGAGAGAGAGAGATAGGATAGAGAGAGAGAGAGAGATGGATAGAGAGAGAGAGAGAGAGATGGATAGAGAGAGAGAGAGATGGATAGAGAGAGAGAGAGAGAGAGAAGAGAGAGAGAAGATGATAAGACATGTAAGAGAGACCATCGATAGGAAAAGATACATGTGATGGAGGAATAACTTGTCTTTACGAGAGAGAGAGTGGCAACAGTGTAGCAACACAGCAGTGATGGAGATGGAACAGTGTAGCAGCTACACTAACCTGTGTTGAGACATGGCAAAGTGTACCTACACTACACCAGTGATGAGACTGGCAACAGTGAGCCTACACTACACCCATGATGAGACTGGCAACAGTGTAGCCTACACTACACCTGTGTGAGACTGGCAACAGTGTAGCCTACACTACACCCAGTGTTGAGACTGGCAACAGTGTAGCCTACACTACACCCAGTGTTGAGACTGGCAACAGTGTAGCCTACACTACACCTAGTGTTGAGACTGGCAACAGTGTAGCCTACACTACACTCAGTGTTGAGACTGACAACAGTGTAGCCTACACTATACTACACCCAGTGTTGAGACTGGCAACAGTGTAGCCTACACTACACCCAGTGTTGAGACTGGCAACAGTGTAGCCTACACTACACCCAGTGTTGAGACTGGCAACAGTGTAGCCTACACTACACCCAGTGTTGAGACTGGCAACAGTGTAGCCTACACTACACCCAGTGTTGAGACTGGCAACAGTGTAGCCTACACTACACCCAGTGTTGAGACTGGCAACAGTGTAGCCTACACTATACTACACCCAGTGTTGAGACTGGCAACATTGTAGCCTACACTATACTACACCCAGTGTTGAGACTGGCAACAGTGTAGCCTACACTATACTACACTACACAACACCTCAGTACACTACATTACACCACAGTACACTACACCACACAACACTACACCACAGTACACTACACTACACCACAGCACACTACACTACACCACACTACAATACACCACAGTACACTACACCACATTACACTACACACTAAACTACAATACACTACACCACAGTACACTACACCACACAACATTACACCACAGTACACTACACTACACCACAGCACACTACACTACACCACACTACAATACACCACAGTACACTACACCACATTACACTACACACTAAACTACACTACACTACACCACAGTACACTACACCACAGCACACTAAACTACACCACACCACAGTACACTACACTACACCACAATACACTACACAGCACTACACCACATTACACTACACTACACCACACCACAGTACAATACACTACACCACAGTACATTACCCTACAATACACTACATTATATTTCACTACACTACACTACAATACACTACACCACTCTATACTACACCACACTACACTACAATACACTACACCACACTATACTACACCACACTACGCTGCATCACACTACAATTCACTACACTACAATACACTACACTACTCCACACAACACTACACCACACTACAATACACTACACCACACTACACTTCACCACATTACACTATACCACACACTACACTATACCCAGTGTTGAGACTGGCAGCAGTGTAGACTACACTATACACCACAATTCACTACACTACACCACACTACAATACACTACACCACACTACACTACACCACACTACACTTCACCACACAACACTACACCACACTACACTACAATACACTACACCACACTACACTACTACACCACACTACACTACACCACACTACACTTCACCACACTACACTACACCACACTACACTTCACACAACACTACACCACACTACACTACAATACACTACACCACACTACACCCAAAGTGAAATACTAAGAACTAGGCTCGTCCTGAGGTCATTCTCTTCCAGGAAGACTTGCAGTTTTTGTCCACCTAGCCTGTACTCTGTTTCTGGTCTTCTTTCCCTTCTCTTCTTTTCATAACTTTGCATTTGCTGGAGTTAAATTCTAATAGCCACTTGCCATATCAATCCTGCAGTCTGTCCAGATAAATTTGTAATATTTACTGGTCTACTCCTGTTTGCATTCTCGTCTTTAGTTCCATACCATTTGCAAACTGGGACACGTGTGACTCGATTTATTCTGTCATGTCGCTTACATCCACAAAAAAACGGTACTGGTCTAAGTACTCATCCTTGTGGAACCCCACTCCTCACACTAGCCCATCCAGACACCTAATAAATAATAACTTGTTTCATTCCTGTTAAGTATTCCATGATGTGATGTAGTGCTTTCCGTTACTCTTGCCTGGATTATACCTGGAGAGGGGTTCGGGGGTCAACCCCCACGCGGCTCGGTCTGAGACCAGGCCTCGTGGTGGATCAGGGTCTGATCAACCAGGCTGTTACTACTGGCCGCACGCAAACTGACGTACGAACCACAGCCCGGCTGGTCAGGTACTGACTTTAGATGCCTGTCCAGTGCATTCTTGAAGACAGCCAAGGGTCTATTGGTAATCCCCCTTATGTATGCTGGGAGGCAGTTGAACAGTCTTGGGCCCCGGACACTTATTGTGTTGTCTCTCAGTGTACTCGTGGCGCCCCAGCTTTTCATTGGGGGAATGTTGCATCTCCTGCCGATTCTTTAGCTTTCACAGAGTCATTAAGGTGTATAAGTTTGGTAATAATCCCTCTACGATTTTCCAAGTGTATATTATGTATCTCTCTCGCCAGAGTTCCATGGAATACAAATCAAGGGACTTCAACCGTTCCAAGTAATTTAGGTGCCTTATCGTACTTATGCGTGCCGTGAAAGTTCTTTGTACATTCTCCAGGTCAGCAATTTCACCAGCCTTGAAGGTGGCAGTTAGTGTACAGCAGTATTCCAGCCTAGAGAAAACAAGCTATTTGAAGAGAATCATCATGGGCTTGGCGTCCCTGCTCTAACTTTTGCACCAGTCTCTTGTGAGGTACTCTATCAAACACCTTACACTCCTGAACAATACACTTCACTCATTCCTCTCACTCTCCTGCCTAACTTTCTAACATTACTTGTCATAGCAGATGTGTGAGACAGGATTTGCCTTCTCTAAAACTGTGCTGGTTACTGTTTATGAATCCACTCCCTTCAAGTTGCTCCACTAATCTTCTGAAAATCTTTTCCATGCCTTTACATACTAAAAATGCTAAGTGACATTGGCCTGTAGTTTATTGATACCTGTTTCCCCCTTTACAAATATTATTATTACATTCTGTGTTTTTCAGACATTAGGCAGCTGTCCTGTTTCAAATGACTTGTTGAAGATCTCTGTTAATTGTTCACACAGTTCCTCTATTTCCTCTCACAGAACCCACACAGAGATGTCTGGTCCCACTACCTTCCAGGTGTCTACCCAATCATTATTTTCTTCACTTCTCCCATCGTTTGTAATGTGTCCAGTACTCGTTGGTGCTCTCTCTCTCTCTCTCTCTGACAATGTTCCTGATTCCACTGAGAATACACTCTCTAAATTTTTTGTTCTGCTCCTCACAGACTTCCTGGTCACTGCTAGTGAGCTTCCTTCCTTCCTTCTTCAATTTCATTACCTGGTCCTTCACAGTTGTCTTCCTTCTGGTGTGGCTCTACGTCAACTTTGCCTCACATTTGATGCTAAATTGTTTTCAAATTGTCGTTCCTTCCACTTCTATTCCTTCCAACACGTATTTATTTCTGGCTCCTCTGCTTCCTCCCATATTCTCCAGCATTTTTTACTTATTATTGTGTCTTCCATGCTCTTCCTCTTTTAGCTTTTGCCTCCCTACACCTCTGGGTGAACCATGGGTTCACTCTACACCTCAGGGTGAACCATGGGTTCACTCTACACCTCTGCATGGACCATGGGTTCACTCTACACCTCTGCATGGACCATGGGTTCACTCTACACCTCTGGGTGAACCATGGGCTCTCTCTACACCTCTGGGTGAACCATGGGTTCACTCTACACCACAGGGTGAAACATGGGTTCACTCTACACCTCTGGGTGAACCATGGGTTCACTACACCTCAGGGTGAACTATGGGTTCTCTACACCTCTGGGTGAACCATGGGTTCACTCTACACCTCAGGGTGAACCATGGGTTCACTCTACACCTCTGGGTGAACCATGGGCTATCTCTACACCTCTGGGTGAACCATGGGTTCACTCTACACCTCAGGGTGAACCATGGGTTCACTCTACACCTCTGGGTGAACCATGGGTTCACTACACCTCAGGGTGAACTATGGTTTCTCTACACCTCTGGGTGAACCATGGGTTCACTCTACACCTCTGGGTGAACTATGGGCTCACTCTACACCTCTGGGTGAACCATGGGTTCACTACACCTCTGGGTGAACCATGGGCTCATTCTACACCTCTGGGTGAACCATGGGTTCACTCTACACCTCTGGGTGAACCATGGGTTCACTGTACACCTCTGGGTAAACCATGGGCTCACTCTACACCTCTGGGTGAACCATGGGCTCACTCTACACCTCTGGGTGAACCATGGGTTCACTCTACATCTTTGGGTGAACAATGGGTTCACTGTACACCTCTGGGTGAACCATGGGCTCACTCTACACCTCTGGGTGAACCATGGGCTCACTGTACACCTCTGGGTGAACCATGGGTTCACTGTACACCTCTGGGTGAACCATGGGCTCACTCTACACCTCTGGGTGAACCATGGGTTCACTCTACACCTCTGGGTGAACCATGGGTTCACTGTTTACCTCTGGGTAAACCATGGGTTCACTCTACACCTCTGGGTGAACCATGGGCTCACTCTACACCGCTGGGTGAACCATGGGTTCACTGTACACCTCTGGGTGAACCATGGGCTCACTCTACACCTCTGGGCGAACCTTGGGTTTACTCTACACCTCTGGGTGAACCATGGGTTCACTCTACACCTCTGGGTGAACCATGGGTTCACTGTGTTTCTTCTCCCGGGTATGAATTTCTCTTCTGCCACCCAACACTTTCCACCTACATATTTCATCATAGTCTCACTGTCTTTCTCACAACACTGCACTTGCCTCATACTATCATAGTCTCACTGTCTTTCTCACAGCACTGCACTTGCCTCATACTATCATAGTCTCACTGTCTTTCTCACAGCACTGCACTTGCCTCATACTATCATAGTCTCACTGTCTTTCTCACAGCACTGCACTTGCCTCATACTATCATAGTCTCACTGTCTTTCTCACAGCACTGCACTTGCCTCATACTATCATAGTCTCACTGTCTTTCTCACAGCACTGCACTTGCCTCATACTATCATAGTCTCACTGTCTTTCTCACAGCACTGCACTTGCATCATACTATCATAGTCTCACTGTCTTTCTCACAGCACTGCACTTGCCTCATACTATCATAGTCTCACTGTCATAGTCTCATCTTCTGAAGTCATGTTCACTTCCACCAGCACATCTATCAAAGACCTGACCCAAACCAAAGTGAAGAACCTTGAATCAGTCAATGCAGGTATTTACAGTCCGTTGTGGAGGCTGTGACAAGGTATACGTGGGTGGAACAGCACGTACCATACAAACGTCTCAGTGAACATATCAATGCATGCAGAAAGAACAACTTGAACAACACATGTGTGCAGCACAGAAACTTATCCAACCATCTATATTTATAAGAGTCAGTGACGCAGCTTAGTGATCTAAGAAGCAAACTTCCGCTGACGTAAATGCCTTGAGTCATCTTTTATCAACATTTCAGACGCCATTAAACAAAATAAAGGTAGATTCGTCATTTTGAAGATATTAACAAGAATTCTACTCAAAACAATAAACCCTGCCATCACATAGCAACCTAGAGTTGCCACTGCTGTTGCTACTACTACTACTGCTACTTTACTACTATCTCTACCACTACCACTTCAACCATTACCTCTACTACTACTACCTCTACTACTAGTACTGCCACTACTACTACCTCTACTACTACTATTATATCTACCACTACTGCCTCTACTACTACCTCTACTACTAATACTACTTCTACTACTACAACTACCTCTACTACTACTACAACCTCTACTACTACTACTACCACCTCTACTACTACTTCTACTACTACAACTACCTCTACTACTACTACTACCACCTCTACTACTACTACCTCTACTACTAATACTACTTCTACTACAACTACCTCTATTACCACCTCTACTACTAATACTACTTTTACAACTACGTCTGCTACTACTACTACTACCACCTCTACTACTACTACTACTACTACTACCTCTACTACTAATACTACTTCTACTACTACAACTACCTCTACTACTACTACTAGAACCTCTACTACTACTTCTACTACTACAACCTCTACTACTACTTCTACTACTACAACTACCTCTACTACTACTGTTACTTCTACTATTACTACTTACAACATGGGTCACTAAGTCTATACAATGATTATAGTCTTTCACCTCACGTGGTACAGGTATATATATATATATATATATATATATATATATATATATATATATATATATATATATATATATATATATATTATGTCGTGCCGATTAGGTAAAACTTGCGATTTTGGCTTAAATAGCAACGCTAACCTTGCCATATAAGACAAGTGAAAATTTGTGTATGCAATAATTTCGCCAAAATCATTTTGAACATAACGAAAAAAATATATTTCATTGTGTTTGTTTATTATTAAATTAATGTTAACGTATCTAAAATATATTTAGTTGTGTTAGGCTAAATTAAATTGCGCTTGTTGTAATAAGGTTAGGTAGGTTTTTAAAGTTTCTCTTGGTACAAAATTATAAATTTTTATATTAACATAAATGAAAAAAAATATATATTTAAACGTATAAGAGAAAATTTTAGAAAGGACTTAATTTGAGATGAGTTCTTGCTAATTGACCAGTTTTACCTAATCGGCACGACATATATATATATATATATATATATATATATATATATATATATATATATATATATATATACCCCCTGTGTCCTTGGATGTTTGTAAGGGCTTGATAAAGCTCCTGGAGAGCGAAACGTTGCCACAATAAAATATCACATTACTTGAATCTACGTCTTTTTACCTAACACAAAGTGGTTTTGTCACCATGGTGTTGTGTCATGCTTGTATCTGTGTCATTATGGTGTTGTGTCATGCTTGTATCTGTGTCATCATGGTGTTGTGTCATGCTTGTATCTGTGTCATCATGGTGTTGTGTCATGCTTGTATCTGTGTCATCATGGTGTTGTGTCATGCTTGTATCTGTGTCATCATGGTGTTGTGTCATGCTTGTATCTGTGTCATCATGGTGTTGTGTCATGCTTGTATCTGTGTCATCATGGTGTTGTGTCATGCTTGTATATGTGTCATCATGGTGTTGTGTCATGCTTGTATATGTGTTATCATGGTGTTCTGTCATGCTTGTATCTGTGTCATCATATTGTTGTGTCAAGGTTGTATCTGTGTCATCATGTTGTTGTGTCAAGGTTGTATCTGTGTCATCATGGTGTTGTGTCAAGGTTGTATCTGTGTCATCATGGTGTTGTGTCATGCTTGTATCTGTGTCATCATAATGTTGTGTCATGCTTGTATCTGTGTCATCAAGGTGTTGTGTCATGCTTGTATCTTTGTCATCATGGTGTGTCATGCTTGTATCTGTGTCATCATGGTGTTGTGTCATGCTTGTAACTGTGTCATCATGGTGTTGTGTCATGCTTGTATCTGTGTCATCATCGTGTTGTGTCATGCTTGTATCTGTCATCATGGTGTTGTGTCATGCTTATATCTGTCATCATGGTGTTGTGTCATGTTTGTATCTGTCATCATGGTGTTGTGTCATGCTTGTATCTGTCATCATTGTGTTGTGTCATGCTTGTATCTGTGTCATCATGGTGTTGTGTCAAGGTTGTATCTGTGTCATCATGGTGTGTCATGCTTGTATCTGTGTCATCATGGTGTTGTGTCATGCTTATATATGTGTCATCATGGTGTTGTGTCAAGGTTGTATCTGTGTCATCATGGTGTGTCATGCTTGTATCTGTGTCATCATGGTGTTGGGTCATGCTTGTATCTGTGTCATCATGGAGTTGTGTCATGCTTGTATCTGTCATCATGGTGTTGTGTCATGCTTGTATCTGTCATCATGGTGTTGTGTCAAGCTTGTATCTGTCATCATGGTGTTGTGTCATGCTTGTATCTGTCATCATGGTGTTGTGTCATGCTTGTATCTGTCATCATGGTGTTGTGTCATGCTTGTATCTGTCATCATGGTGTTGTGTCATGCTTGTATCTGTCATCATGGTGTTGTGTCATGCTTGTATCTGTGTCATCATGGTGTTGTGTCTTGTATCTGTCATCATGGTGTTGTGTCAGGTTGTATCTGTGTCATCATGGTGTTGTGTCATGCTTGTATCTGTGTCATCATGGTGTTGTGTCAAGGTTGTATCTGTGTCATCATGGTGTTGTGTCATGCTTGTATCTGTCATCATGGTGTTGTGTCATGCTTGTATCTGTGTCATCATGGTGTTGTGTCATGTTGTATCTGTGTCATCATGGTGTTGTGTCAGTTGTATCGTGTCATCATGGTGTTGTGTCAAGGTTGTATCTGTGTCATCATGGTGTTGTGTCAAGGTTGTATCTGTGTCATCATGGTGTTGTGTCATGCTTGTATCTGTGTCATCATGGTGTTGTGTCATGCTTGTATCTGTGTCATCATGGTGTTGTGTCAGCTTGTATCTGTGTCATCATGGTGTTGTGTCATGCTTGTATCTGTCATCATGGTGTTGTGTCATGCTTGTATCTTGTCATCATGGTGTTGTGTCAAGTTTATTGTCATATGGTTGTGTCAGCTTGTATCTGTGTCATCATGGTGTTGTGTCATGCTTGTATCTGTGTCATGGTGTTGTGTCATGCTTGTACTGTGTCATCATGGTGTTGTGTCAAGGTTGTATCTGTGTCATCATGGTGTTGTGTCATGCTTGTATCTTGTCATCATGGTGTTTGTCATGCTTGTATCTGTGTCATCATGGTGTTGTGTCATGCTTGTATCTTGTCATCATGGTGTGATGTTGTATCTGTGTCATCATGTGTTGTGTCATGCTTGTATCTGTGTCATCATGTGTTGTGTCATGCTTGTATCTGTGTCATCATGGTGTTGTGTCATGCTTGTATCTGTCATCATGGTGTTGTGTCAAGTGTATCTGTCATCATGGTGTTGTGTCAGGTTGTATCTGTCATCATGGTGTTGTGTCATGTTGTATCTGTCATCATGTGTTGTGTCATGCTTGTATCTGTGTCATCATGGTGTTGTGTCAAGGTTTATCTGTGTCATCATGGTGTGTCATGTTGTATCTGTGTCATCATGGTGTTGAGTCAGTTTATCTGTGTCATCATGGTGTTGTGTCAGGTTGTATCTGTGTCATCATGGTGTCATGCTTGTATCTGTGTCATCTGGTGTTGGGTCATGCTTGTATCTGTGTCATCATGGAGTTGTGTCATGCTTGTATCTGTCATCATGGTGTTGTGTCATGGTTGTATCTGTCATCATGGTGTTGTGTCAAGCTTGTATCTGTCATCATGGTGTTGTGTCATGCTTGTATCTGTCATCATGGTGTTGTGTCATGCTTGTATCTGTCATCATGGTGTTGTGTCATGCTTGTATCTGTCATCATGGTGTTGTGTCATGCTTGTATCTGTCATCATGGTGTTGTGTCAAGGTTGTATCTGTGTCATCATGGTGTTGTCATGCTTGTATCTGTCATCATGGTGTTGTGTCAAGGTTGTATCTGTGTCAGCATGGTGTTCTGTCATGCTTGTATCTGTGTCATCATGGTGTTGTGTCAAGGTTGTATCTGTGTCATCATGGTGTTGTGTCATGCTTGTATCTGTCATCATGTTGTTGTGTCATGCTTGTATCTGTGTCATCATGGTGTTGTGTCAAGGTTGTATCTGTGTCATCATGGTGTTGTGTCATGCTTGTATCTGTGTCATCATGGTGTTGTGTCAAGGTTGTATCTGTGTCATCATGGTGTTGTGTCATTCTTGTATCTGTGTCATCATGGTGTTGTGTCAAGGTTGTATCTGTGTCATCATGGTGTGTCATGCTTGTACATGTGTCATCATGGTGTTGTGTCATGCTTGTATCTGTCATCATGGTGTTGTGTCATGCTTGTATCTGTGTCATCATGGTGTTGTGTCATGCTTGTATCTGTGTCATCATGGTGTTGTGTCAAGGTTGTATTTGTGTCATCATGGTGTTGTGTCATGCTTGTATGTGTCATCATGGTGTTGTGTCAAGGTTGTATCTGTCATCATGGTGTTGTGTCATGCTTGTATCTGTGTCATCATGGTGTTGTGTCATGCTTATATCTGTGTCATCATGGTGTTGTGTCAAGGTTGTATCTCTACCATCAGTAATACATTAGCGACACACACACACAAAAACACACACACACACACACAACACAACACACACACACACACACACACACACACACACACACGACACTATACCTCCTTTGGGAGGTCATTAATGTAAATTAACTAGAGCACCAGCACCAGTGTTGAGCTCTGAGACCCACCATGTTACTCTCACTCACACAATAACTGAACACCAGTGCTGAGCTCTGAGACCCACCATGTTATTCTCACTCACACCATAACTGAGCACCAGTGTTGAGCTCTGAGACCCACCATGTTACTCTTACTCACACCATAACTGAGCACCAGTGCTGAGCTCTGAGCCCCACCATGTTACTTCACTCACCATAACTGAGCACCAGTGTTGAGCTCTGAGACCCACCATGTTACTCTCACTCACACCATAACTGAGCACCAGTGTTGAGCTCTGAGACCCACCATGTTACTCTCACTCACACCATAACTGAGCACCAGTGTTGAGCTCTGAGACCCACCATGTTACTCTCACTCACACCATAATAGATCACAGTGCTTTTGGAGTGTGAGCAAGGCAACTTTTATGGTTTTCAGGAACACAGGTTAGACGGACTCGAGTCCTGGAAGCGCAGATGGATGCTGCAGTCTGATTGTAATGTCAGTAAATTTCTGTAAAGGCGCCGACTGGCTGAATAAGGGTGAATGCGTTTTCCTCTTTGGGACCAGAATACATTGACGAGAGACGTCCGTTGATTAATAATATATAATTATAATAATAATAATAATAATAAATATACTAGAATTAACACTGAACACAGGACACACTTGACTCTTATTGAAAGGATGAGTTAGATTAGTTAGTCATTACCTTCCGAGCAAGGTTCAGTCATGGTAGTCAGTCATTATCTTCCTAGCAAGGTTCAGTCATGGTAGTCAGTCATTATCTTCCTAGCAAGGTTCAGTCATGGTAGTCAGTCATTACCTTCCTAGCAAGGTTCAGTCATGGTAGTCAGTCATTATCTTCCTAGCAAGGTTCAGTCATAGTAGTCAGTCATTATCTTCCTAGCAAGGTTCAGCATGGTAGCAGTCATTATTTTCTACATGGTAGCATGGTATCAGTCATTATCTTCCTAAGTTCAGATGGTATCAGTCATTTAGAGTCACATGTACAGTCATTATCTTCCTTAGCATGGTAGTCAGTCATGGTAGTTCAGTCATTATCTTCCTAGCAAGGTTCAGTCATGGTAGTCAGTCATTATCTTCCTAGCATCAGCATGTTCAGTCATTGAGGTTCAGTCGGATCAGTCATTATCTTCCTAGCAAGGTTCAGTCATGGTAGTCAGTCATTATCTTCCTAGCAAGGTTCAGTCATGGTAGTCAGTCATTATCTTCCTAGCAAGGTTCAGTCATGTAGTCAGTCATTATCTTCCTAGCAAGGTTCAGTCATGGTAGTCAGTCATTACTTCCTAGCAAGGTTCAGTCATGGTAGTCAGTCATTATCTTCCTAGCAGGTTCAGTCATGGTAGTCAGTCATTATCTTCTAGCGTTCAGTCAGTAGTCAGTCATTATCTTCCTAGCAAGGTTCAGTCATGGTAGTCAGTCATTATCTTCTAGCAAGTTCAGCATTACATCATTACTTCCTAGCAAGGTTCAGTCATGGTAGTCAGTCATTATCTTCCTAGCAAGGTTCAGTCATAGTAGTCAGTCATTATCTTCCTAGCAAGGTTCAGTCATGGTAGTCAGTCATTATCTTCCTAGCATGGTTCAGTCATGGTAGTCAGTCATTATCTTCCTAGCAAGGTTCAGTCATGGTAGTCAGTCATTACCTTCCTAGCAAGGTTCAGTCATGGTAGTCAGTCATTATCTTCCTAGCAAGGTTCAGTCATGGTAGTCAGTCATTACTTCCTAGCAAGGTTCAGTCATGGTAGTCAGTCATTATCTTCCTAGCAAGGTTCAGTCATGGTAGTCAGTCATTATCTTCCTAGCAAGGTTCAGTCATGGTAGTCAGTCATTATCTTCCTAGCAAGGTTCAGTCATGGTAGTCAGTCATTATCTTCCTAGCAAGGTTCAGTCATGGTAGTCAGTCATTACCTTCCTAGCAAGGTTCAGTCATGGTAGTCAGTCATTATCTTCCTAGCAAGGTTCAGTCATGGTAGTCAGTCATTATCTTCCTAGCAAGGTTCAGTCATGGTAGTCAGTCATTATCTTCCTAGCAAGGTTCAGTCATGGTAGTCAGTCATTATCTTCCTAGCAGGTTCAGTCATGGTAGTCAGTCATTACCTTCCTAGCAAGGTTCAGTCATGGTAGTCAGTCATTATCTTCCTAGCAAGGTTCAGTCATGGTAGTCAGTCATTATCTTCCTAGCAAGGTTCAGTCATGGTAGTCAGTCATTATCTTCCTAGCAAGGTTCAGTCATGGTAGTCAGTCATTATCTTCCTCTAGCAAGGTTCAGTCATGGTAGTCAGTCATTATCTTCCTAGCAAGGTTCAGTCATGGTAGTCAGTCATTATCTTCCTAGCATGGTTCAGTCATGGTAGTCAGTCATTACCTTCCTAGCAAGGTTCAGTCATGGTAGTCAGTCATTATCTTCCTAGCATGGTTCAGTCATGGTAGTCAGTCATTACCTTCCTAGCAAGGTTCAGTCATGGTAGTCAGTCATTATCTTCCTAGCAAGGTTCAGTCATGGTAGTCAGTCATTATCTTCCTAGCAAGGTTCAGTCATGGTAGTCAGTCATTATCTTCCTAGCAAGGTTCAGTCATGGTAGTCAGTCATTACCTTCCTAGCAAGGTTCAGTCATGGTAGTCAGTCATTACCTTCCTAGCAAGGTTCAGTCATGGTAGTTAGTCATTACCTTCCTAGCAAGGTTCAGTCATGGTAGTCAGTCATTACCTTCCTAGCATGGTTCAGTCATGGTAGTCAGTCATTACCTTCCTAGCAAGGTTCAGTCATGGTAGTCAGTCATTACCTTCCTAGCATGGTTCAGTCATGGTAGTCAGTCATTACCTTCCTAGCAAGGTTCAGTCATGGTAGTCAGTCATTACCTTCCTAGCAAGGTTCAGTCATGGTAGTCAGTCATTACCTTCCTAGCATGGTTCAGTCATGGTAGTCAGTCTGTTACTGCTTGACTGCTTACTGTCTGTTATTGCTCGACTACCTACTGCCTTCTACTTCTTGAATGCCTAACTGCCTTCTCCTGCTTGACTTATTGCTGCCTGCTACTGCTTGACTGCCCGCTACTGCTTGCCTTCCTGCTTGCTACTGCTTGACTGCCTACTGCTAGCCTACTTACTGCTTGTCTGCCTGCTACTACTTGACTGCCTACTGCTTGCCTGCCTGCTACTGCTTGCCTGCCTGCTACTGCTTGTACAACTGCTTGTCCTTGTACAAGTGTACACTTCTTGCAGTCCCTGTCGTGTGCTTCCTGCCTTCTACCATCTTATAAGACGCTCACTCCTCTATCACCACTGTCTCTCCACTCACACATAAGCAAGTTCTTGCCATGTCTGTGTGTGTTATGTGAGTGTGTGTGTGTGTAGAGTGTGTTATGTGTGAGTGTAGTGTGTGTGTGTTCTCACCTAGTTGTGGCTGAAAAGGTCGATTCACAGCTCCTGGCCCCGCCTCTTCACTGGCTGCTACTCGGTCACTCTACCAGCTCCATGAGCTTAATTATACCTCTCCTTAAAGCTATGTATGGATCCTGCCTCCACTACATCACTTCCCAGACTATTCCACTTCCTGACAACTCTGTGACTGTGTGTGTGTGTGTGTGTGTGTGTGTGTACATGCGTGAGGTGTGGCCACCAGGGAGCGGCAGAGGTCAAACAGAGGCCAGTAATTTCCCTGCACTCCAGCCACTCACTGGCCAGCCACTGGTCAATAACAACACTGTAGCCACCCTCCACACCTCCAAACCCTCCACATCTCCATACCTCGACACCTCCATACCTCCAAACCCCTCACACCTCCATACATCCACATCCTCTACACCCTCGACACCTCCACATCTCCATACTTCCATACCTCCACACCTAC